>CAXKVY010010362.1:0-13272 GCA_964058915.1 Tetropium fuscum
TATATATATATATATATATATATATATATATATATATATATATATATATATATATATATATATATATATATATATATATATATATATATATATATATATATATATATATATATATATATATATATATATATATATATATATATATATATATATATATATATATATATATATATATATATATATATATATATATATATATATATATATATATATATATATATATATATATATATATATATATATATATATATATATATATATATATATATATATATATATATATCGACTATATAGACTATCGATCACTAATCAACTATGTCTGGATTAAAAGATTAATGCGAAAGCATCAGAGTGAAAATGGGTTTCGAGGGTTCTAGCTACAATCTAGAATCAAAATGTCGAGGCAACGCCTCACGCATAAATTGATGTTACATAACAGAAAGTGAATCTGATTGTATAATAGTGTTTAGAATTCGAAATTATATAAAGTGAAAATCAAATTGTAAGAGTTTCATGTGAAATAAATTAAGTAAATTAAATATTAAGAAGATCTGATTGACCAGATCATAACAACATAAACAAGAAAGTAAGGTAACTAGGAAGTGCAAATATTTTTAATACGGTATATCCGTAGTAACAATCAACAACTAAAAAAGAGTCTAGTTAAGGCATTCGATGAAGCAACAGCCACGCTCTATACGTAATCAACATACGTCGCGTGCTGATTCTCCTAGAAATTGACCAAAAACAACAAACATAACGCGTAAATTGAGGCATACACACGCCAAGATAGCTGAAAACGAGTATAATACTATATTGACTTCAGTTTATACTATAAAAAATACTTGTACTCATAGATATTAATTACTAGTTAAGTAGTTGAACAGGATCCAACTGATGTTCTTGGCTCAAGGTTTTGTTCTCAAAAGTAAACCATCGAGAATCATACAGCATTTGAATAACTGTTATTATTTGTGTGTGTCTTTAACGAAACATAATTAACGAGAGTTAGCAAAACGCAATTAGGATAACGTAGAAAGGGCCTGTTAAACGCCAAAAAGTTGAAAGTTCCACAAGCCACTACACTAACTCACCTCTTGACGAGGCTGAAACCGGTGAAAAACTTTGTTGTTGCTAGTACCTCTTCGAGCTACTTTTTAAACTAAATAAACGAGTAGAACAAATTAAAGTTTAATTTACTTCCCCACACTTCATTTTTCATTCGCAAATTATTTGTTAGTTCCCTTAAAGGTCAAAATTCACGTAATAAGCTAAAAAGGATATTTTTACATAATGGGTCTACTAATATTTAACAAGTCAACATATTCTAACATGCAAAAAATAATAAATAATAATAAATAATAGTACCTAAATAATAATAAATAATAATAAATAATAATAAATAATAATAAATACTAATAAATAATAATAAATAATAATAAATAATAATAAATAATAATAAATAATAATAAATAATAATAAATAATAATAAATAATAATAAATAATAATAAATAATACTAAATAATAATAAATAATAATAAATAATAATAAATAATAATAAATAATAATAAATAATAATAAATAATAATAAATAATAATAAATAATAATAAATAATAATAAATAATAATAAATAATAATAAATAATAATAAATAATAATAAATAATAATAAATAATAATAAATAATAATAAATAATAATAAATAATAATAAATAATAATAAATAATAATAAATAATAATAAATAATAATAAATACGATTCAAACTTACTATAATATTTATTTAAAAGCATTTCTTGCAATTGCTTTGCCGTGGAATTAAACGTTACTTTCTGGATAATTTCTGATAGTTCTAGTAGTTTCTGATAGTCCGATAGTCCGATAGATTTCCGATAGTCCTCGGAATTTTTCCTAATTTTTCTTCCAAGATAGTGCTTGTTGAAAAAAGTTTTATTATCAATGTTATAGGACTTTTTTCTACAAAATTATGTAATAAAAATGTTCAATTTTGGCCTAATATTTATAAAGTAATGGTGTGAAGTTTTCTTACCTATATCCCATGAGCTTATATTAATAACCGGAAATATGACACTGACGTGGTCTTCCACACACACCAAATCCCTGAATATTATACTCGACGTGCGTTTCATCATCGAGAGGTGATTAAAACTCAGTTTCAATCATCTCTCGATGATGCCAACATGGTTGGCGAAACGTGCGTCGAGTACCTATAGTGTTCAGTGTTGTGGTGTTTTTGGTATGATTTTCAGTGTCAGTTTCACATCAAAGGTTTCAACCCTCTTCAGAACCGGAAATATGCATGGCCTCGAAAAAATTTACGGAAATAATTTAAGCACTATGGATATTATGGCTATATTATGAAGTTATAATTGTCCTGTGCTAATTGAATTACATTTTATAGTCTTATACGAAATAAATATGCCCCTATAGGTAATATAGATATTTTTAGTTGATTAAAATCCATCGTATCCCAAATCTCACTTAATTATTAAAAGGAAGTAGGGTGTTTTTCAGACTTCATCCATTGAATATTCCCAATTCCCTTTAAACCGCTGCAGTGCCTGCCTCCCAACAACTCGTAAAAAAACAAAAACTTCGAGGTTAAGATATTTGTCATGATCTATTTTAATGCCGAAATGGGATTTCGATGTTTTCTGGTTACAAGATAATGCAGATGTGAAGAGTTCCGGTACGAGATTTAATAAAAGCGTTTTCCGGTTGACATATGTTGATATAAAGCTAAAAGCTTTCATCTTATTTCCTAACACACTTCGACTTATAAGTTTATTGGATTTTCTCAAAAGGTTAGATCCAATTTGGATGCGAAGAAATGACATACAATAGTAGATGTTTTCAATGAGAACCAGTTATTTTTCTTTATGTGGGTTATTTCTATCGTAATTGGAACACGTGCAGTCAGCTGAGATTCATGAAAGGAAATATGATATTACATGAGATATACATGTTGATATACATTATTATGAATTGAAGGTATACAATAAAATTGAAATATGTATCTGACCAGGATTATTATTAGCCATTGTAAAGGAAAATTCTGTCACTATCTATTTTTTTATGAAAAAATCATAGGTTACATATGTCAGAATGTCATGGTGTCAGTATTCGATGAATATTCAATGTAAAAAAAATCTAGATCTGAATGAAGGCATGCGAACAGCAAGTATAAATAAAACTAAAACAATATCGATTACAATTAATATCGACCTTGTTCTCTGTACCAATTAATGAATGTATAACACATAAAAAACATTTCAAAAATATTAATCTTATTAAAATATCCATGCCTTGCTCTAAAAGAATATTTCGTTACAAGAAAACATTATCCCTTAATTCATTTTAAAGCAGCTCAGATACACCGTGAATATAAAGATATATGCGATGCCATCCTCAGTTTTATTGGATTAAGAAAAGCGACCAACTTATAACTTTTAAAATTAAAAGATTATTACGGTATATTAAAACCATAAATCACATCTCAGGGTAAAGTAATTAGGCCCATTGATATCTTTATGAATTTAGGAAATCTCAAACTCGCTACAATTAGAAATTCTCGAGCTTTAGCTTTTAATTCCCTTATTATACGAACTTTTGAGAAGCCTGGCAGTATTATTTCCTATATTAGTTTTGGCAGATATAAGAGAGTTAAGACCAATTAAAATAGGGCAATATCCCACTGTTTTCAAGTGTTCCTTTTTGTATACTTGTATGATCTTTCTAATTATAACTTATAGTGAAGAATTTCGTTCTCAAATAAATTTCTACCCGTGTATTTTTCATTTTCCTCTTTCATAATGGGCGTTTATCTGTTTGCATGTCATAATGACATCATTATATCATTTGATTAGAGTACCTTGAGTGAATTCATTATGATCCTAGTACCATTAGGAAATTCTAATAAGTTCTAGAACCGTAATAAAATTCAAGATGTATTAGGTGCTAGTTATTTGACACCTAAAATTTTTATTCAAAATCCACAACATTAAAACTTAACTACTCATTATATTGCAAGTACTCATAATATTGCAACTTACCTATTTATTATAAATTTCAAAAGAAAAATAATTATTGCTGTTGGCTATATTCACTTAATCTATGGCTATATTAATATCATTTATCTATATCGTTTTAGCCTCTATTATTTGAATTCGTTATTAAAATTGCTGCTGATATTTTATTCTTATGTTCTTTCGAAATTTCAATGTAACATTCAGCAGCAGTACTGTCGCCGATTCGCACGGTGTCATTGTGTTCTACATATCGGCCAACAATGAAGCAGACGACCACCGAAAACAATGTCCGATATATTCTTCAGATTGTGTATCTGACATTTTATCAAAGGTACGAATCCCAAGTGGTTATTTTGTACATCTATTACTTCTAAAGAAAATCTACAAAATTTAATTTAAAAATAATCTACAAACATTTTGTAGATTATTCGTAAACTATACAAGTCAGAATTTTCATTCTAACGGTTCAGTGTTCGGAACAACTAGTGCATTATATAAATGTAGTACAATAACAAAAAAATCAACCTTCGAAAAATGGGAGGCTAGAATTTTTTAAACTTTTTTCGTATTTTCGAAAACTATGTTAGGATTTTTTTTCTAGTGGTACAGTATTTGGTACAACTAGTACAACATATTACACAAACCAAAACTTTTTGAATAAAATTGCGACACGCAAAAAACATTTTCTATTATACCCCTTAATACATGCGTTATGAAAAGTCTCTACGCTATATAGTAATATAGTAGTACAAATTTAGTGCAACCTAGTACGAGTAAAATGTTTTAGTTCCTGTTAAATTGTGGGGTTAACTTCACATACATCATTACCTTTGTTTTGTATTTTGTAAAATAATTCTGATAACTGATTGAAAACTGATAAATCTGTAATCAATAACTGATAATTCTGATAGAAAAGTAACGGATAAATTCAATATTTCTCAAGACTGATGTTTCTATCTATCCTCGGACATGTCGATTTTTATTTTTAATTCCGGTTATTTTGATGTAATATACAATAAGATGGCGCTCTAGATGTTCCGGATGTGGCGTCACCGATAATTTTTTTAAATCGCAACAATATATTTTTCAGGCAGATTCTTGTAGGCGAGCTCTTTAAGAGTTATTGTATTTCTGCAATTAAATGCGATGAAATGGTATTCATATCTTTAAAATAAATGGATGGATAATACTCGTATATATATTTCCGAAGATCTGTAATGCAACATATTGATTTTCTCACATACAAACGCAAATAAAATATGACGATTTAATTGTGTAAACTTGGAAAACGAAGGCGTGCATTCTAAACTTGTAAAATCATATATTGTTCCCAAGATTTTCCTTTAGCCGTATAACGAAGGACGAAAATCCTCTTCTATCCAATCAAACGTAATACACAAGATTTGTTCTTCCGAGCGCTATAGACATTTGATTTTGACCTGCAGGAGCGGAAAAGTCGTCAAATATGAAATCGAATATCGAGTCAGGCTAAAGTAATCATAATATTTGCTCGACGTGTGAACAGTAGCAGGGTAGGACACACCCCGGATTGGGGACGAGCTACCAAGTTGTCTATGATTAGGCAGGGAAATCACGTTCACAAATATTTGTCTCGGCCGTTATATTATTTCAGATTGTTTTAGGTTTATACTATTGTTATCATCGAATACTAAAATGTATAACTAGGTTTGTGAAAAACGTTAAAATATTTTTTGCTAATTATCCCCTTAACTTATTAGTACACTTGTCAGAGATGAAAAATGACATCTACCTGGGTCAATTTTTTGCAGGAATCCAAAAAGTCATCACCAGGGCGTGCAGGATTGGGGTGAAATCAACACTTTAACATTAAAAGGCTTTTTTATACATGAAGGGTTAATTTTTCCGAAATACTGATTGTGCCAATTGAAAGAACGGGAAGTTTCTTGTTAGACTATTATCATAGAGCTCAAAAACGACCGCTCGGTTCGATGTCGTGAAGTTTTAAAGCTCTGTATTTTATGATAATATAAGCCAACTAAATCACTAAATGCCATGTTGGCATTTCTGAAAATGGATGTTTCTCCTGTAATCCACAATTGAAAATGGCGATTAGGCCGATTTTTCAAAAAATATGTAATAATTAACCGATTTCCAAAAAAAAGACACTACTCACAAAAACATGCTATTGTTTTCAAAATAAAAAATATTTTAATACAATTACAAACATTGTTTTTTTTTGTTTTTTTTGGGAATAATTCTTTAGGTTTCAAATATTTTGAACTCTTTCAACTTGAATTTTTTTTTCGTAAGTAACATGTTTATATGAGTAGTTCTTTTTTTGAAAATCGGTCAATTATTACTTAAGATATATTTGTTCACAAATGACCCTGAAAAAGTTTACAAATGTGGCGCGCACCGTGTTGGCGACTCATTTCAATTGTTTAAATTACGCAGTATAGGCAATAACCACATATTATGTACGTTTTTTTGAGGAGCGCGTTCTGTACACTGTAATAATAATACGGTCAGTGGTCAGTATTATTCCTGAAATCCGTGCGTAAGGGTGTTGAGTTTTTCTCTATTATTGGTCCCGCTGTGTATACATAATATTCTTATCTGCTACTAGAGAAAATAGGTATTTATAATGGAATTTAATTTTAGTACGTATTTTGTGTGCCAAAAACACGTTGTAAAATGTCGAAACATACTTGCAACAAACGCCTCATTGTCTAAGATTAAAGTAGCAGTGAAACAGAGACTACGATTTGGTGATAAAAATATGGTTCTTCAAAAATTGCAAAAATTGTTTAGTAATAAATGACATTCTTGCCAAAAAAAATCCTTATCAGACCTTGTTACTCGGAACTTACGAACAAAACAAACAGACAAATAGACAGACTTGGAAAAAAATGTAATATTGCATCTTTAAATAATTCTACCAGATCGCAACATATCCTACCTATCTTTAATACTGAAAAGTGTGTTCTTTGTCAGGAAGTAAGAAATGAAAATATATATAACATTACATCCTAAAGCATATCGAAAAAATTAAAACTAAATAAATTAACTAATTAATTAACAGTAGCTAATTAATTAACAGTAGCGCGTCATATTTCAATTTTATAGCACTATTATGGCATAAGGAATAGTAAACAAACTATATGCCGTTGGATTCGGAAATAAATTGAACACATTTGGTTAAAAACCTTTTCCCATGTAACGTATTGTTTTTCAAATAGAAGACTTTGCAAAAATTTGGAAAACTAAAATTTTAGCTTGTTGAAAAATCGCCCTTTCCGCCATCTTTATTTGTATATTACTGGAGAAATGTCCATTTTTATTACAGCCAACATGCTATTCAGTAGTCAAGTAGACCTATTATAAATACAAAATAAAGAATTTTCAAACTTAGCAAGACATATAAGCTATATATATCTATATATATATATATATATATATATATATATATATATATATATATATATATATATATATATATATATATATATATATATATATATATATATATATATATATATATATATATATATATATATATATATATATATATATATATATATATATATATATATATATATATATATATATATATATATATATATATATATATATATATATATATATATATATATATATATATATATCTATATATATATCTATATATATATATATATATATATATATATATATATATATATATATATATATATATATATATATATCTATATATATATATATATATATATATATATATATATATATATATATATATATATATATATATATATATATATATATATATATATATATATATATATATCTATATATATATCTATATATATATATATATATATATATATATATATATATATATATATATATATATATATATATCTATATATATATATATATATATATATATATATATATATATATATATATATATATATATATATATATATATATATATATATATATATATATATATATATATATATATATATATATATATTTGGAAGTCCTTTTGCTCTTTAGTTTTCTTAGTAATATTTTATATAATTCGAGACTTACGAGAAGAGAAAATTAAATTTCATTTGCAAGTGTCAGTACCTAATAATGAATATAAATTTAACTGCGAAAATAAATTGCAATTTATTAATAAACAATACATTATAATTTTATATTACAATAGTTAGAGATTGATAATTTATGCAAATATAGGATTAGGAAAGCACGTTACTGTAAAACTTTTAAATAAAAGTATTGCCTGATAAGTTTCAAATAATTTATGGTTGCAAGAAGTAGTTAAGACAAATATTAACTAATGCGTTACCTGATTCTTTTTAGGGTAGCTACGTTCTATTTTCGATTAGTTGATACACTTCATCCATATCGTCCAGCTATCTGAGTTCTAAAAATATATTTGCCGTAATCAAAGAGAAG
This sequence comes from Tetropium fuscum, assembly GCA_964058915.1. Taxonomy (NCBI): domain Eukaryota; kingdom Metazoa; phylum Arthropoda; class Insecta; order Coleoptera; family Cerambycidae; genus Tetropium; species Tetropium fuscum. The sequence continues at coordinate 8,494 of CAXKVY010010362.1, forward strand.
GGTTCGTAAAGGCCAGAGCTAATTTCGGGTCAGCGCAATTCAATGTTTAATAAACGCAGAATGTAACCAGTCTTGGAGTAAGTGAAACGGCAATGTGAGTTATGACCGGGTTCGTGCATCCTTAATTGATATTTGTGGCCTTATGGCCGCAATTGGAATCTTGCAGATAACCGCATTTAATTAATGTACGTCGAGTATGCACTCCATGTGAATAGGAGTATTAGAATGCAAGCTGCCTCGCTCTTTCTGAAATTACTGACGTGAGAGTTCTTTGTTATGTCGTCATTGTTTAAAGTTTAAATCGCTTTTATAAGCCTTATGATTTTGGCATCGAGAGATGCTTCTTTGTTTTTGCCTATACGTTTGTATATGCAGCTAGCAGATAAGTAGTATCCATTTACAATGGACCTCTTAACAACAGAAAATACATGTTTTATATCCCATTCATAGTAGCCCATGGCTAATAATAGTAGGCAGACTTTTACATATAAGAAATTTACACCGCTCTGGCTCTCTGGGGTTTCTGTTCATTTCTGTTTTCTGAAACGTTGCTAATCTCACACACATTCAATTATCTATGTATTCTCTTATATAACAAACTTCCATGTCACTTGAAGGACTTGACAACAAACCAACTAACTGTGGCTGTAAAAAAAGATTCCAATTGATAATGTATTTTACAGTGCACATGATTATTCGATTTCAATTTATATGGGATTTAGTGATCGTACATTGAACTATTTTTAACAATTTTTTTGTACGTTGTTACAATGCATCTTCGGCAATAAATATTATTAATATTATTATTAGTATTATTATTATTAATTATTTTGACAAATAATCCGTCATCAGCGACCCTAAAATTCCCGAGAACCGGACTTTAACCCGAATAGAACCGTAGATGGCAAACATGTCCGCCCAAACTTTCTGAGACACTTACTTTAAGTCAATTCGTATGATACGTGTCAAAAACATTACCACTGCGCCATCGAGATAATGAGAGCTTATCGCCTTATCGGCTTATGACGTATCAAATATACTCAAAAAATTTGAAAGGCTATTTATTAAAAAAATTTTAATACATTTTGGTAATATATGCTGCATGGCCATCTTAATATAGTAGAAAAGTTTCAGTAACAATATTAGTTTTTTTTTAAATATTTTTTTTGGACTTTGTCCGGAAAGATCGATGCACGGGCATTTTAAATGTTGCTTAAAATTTGACAACGAATTAGCCCTCCCACGAAAATTGACGATTTTAGTTTTTCGGGATCAAATGCAATAGTATACCTATTACACGTAATACTATGCAATAGTATGCCCCTTTTCAACTTTCAAATTAAATAGTATAAAAAATTGCCTACCTTTTTCTTTTCTATAACTTTCAGGAAATTGGGCAGTATTATCCCCTGGGTGAGAACAGCTACTATATTTCTCCAACACAGCTGCTAGATGTAAATAGATACAAATGCATTAAGTTGGAACAACAGTTACTGTTTGTTATTAGAAGCCACGGAGAGCCATTAGTGTTGTACGCTGCTAAATATCCCTCCGAGCAGATTACAGTTAATCGCGATATTTAACTTTAGGTGTAGCCACAGATACTTAGCAACGCTGTTGTTCCCTTTATACAGTTCGATGTATAGCCAATACTCTCCGGTGAACACGACTCCCCAATTGTTGTGCTAACCGCATCGCTAGGAAATTTCAATTGAGAATCCATCAAATATCTACCGAATCTGCTGTTCTAATAATAGCGTTGCGAAATATAGGTCGTGGCTCAAGCCGGATAAAAGCAAGAAATTAAAATGTCCATTGAGGGTCAATAACGATGACAGAGGGTCAATAATGATGACAGAGATCCTGGAGAATATGCTGTTTATATTAATTATCTAGAATAATTACCTACTAGATATTTTAATTGCGTAGTAATAGAAAATGATCTAGTAGTCTGAATTAGTTTACAATTTCTAAAAAAATTACCTATTATAAGATAGTCTAATTGTAATTAAAACCATTTTTATTCTAACAAAATAAAGTTTAGTATAAAAACAATTGAAAAATGACGCAAGATTTTTTTGGAAATTGGAAAATAATCCAGACAGTACCTTTGTTTCGATAAAGAATATCAATAATCTTCAAAACCAATATTATTATCACAGTATGCATTGCAATGGCAGACTTTATGCTGCTTTGAAGCATTTTAAATGTTTTCAGATCAGTTAATTATGGCAGTGAATCAAAAACTCCGAAAATATAAAAAATTTTGGATAGCAAAATGTTTCGCTCAAACTCGTCATATAGGCGTAAAATGTCATTAGGAATAAAAATTTTTGGGAACATTTTTCGAAATATTAACAATGAAGACCATTTACTAAAGATTTCTTTGGAACACAACAAATTTGACAGTTAGCTGTCAACTTTATATTGGTGCATTTTAACGATTAGATCTAATTTAATATTAAACCAGGTTTATAGAATGACTGACATAATCGAAAAATCGTTAGAGAACAAAGAAATCTGCTCAGCCGTTTTCTTGGATGTTGCGCAGGCCTTTGATAATGTGTGGCATGATGGCCTAAATTATAAACTGAATATGCTACTCCCACAGCAATACTCGGAACTACTGGAATCTTAGATCTCTGAAAGATTCTTCAGTCAAGGAAGACGAGAATTATTCAGAATTGAAACAAATCAATCCAGGAAGCCCACAGGGTAGCATACTAGGAACCATGTTGTATTTGATATACACAAGAGACGTACCACAGTTTTAACGAGACACCATAGCCACTTTCGCAGTCGATACAACATGTTAGCGGTAGGTAAAAGTCATGAAGGAGCTGCCAATAAATTAAAAACATCAGTTAACCAAATCAACAACAGGACTAAAGAATGGCGTATTAAACTGAATTAAATCAGAGCAGTGGATAGAGAAAGTACCGCATAGTTGCGGCCGTCCGCCATTTTTACTATATCCCATGCTCGCGGCATAGCTTAAACGTATTTCCCTACAGCATTTGCAATTTGAAAATCTCTTTCTCTTTGAGCCATTGTATCAAAATACTATTTATCTGAGCCTATTTTCATAGGCAATAGGCTCATTTGGTATTATGGAGTATTGGAGTAAAGAAGAAAAAGGAAGAGGTGGATATAAGATTCAAGAAAATGTACTGGCTACTTGGTATGCCAGCACGAGTAATATCCTAATAATCCAGAGGTTCCAGAATAAAGTTCTGAGGAGCATTGGCTGCCGTGTCGGCATTTGTCGATTCGAACGAATGCGGTACTCTATCCCCTGCTCTGAATGGAACGAAATGAGTTCACATAAATTTCACAAATAAAAGCGAGCAACAGATTCCAATCATCATAAATATTGCCCAGGTCCCTTATGGCAACTTGGCAAAATATCTGGGTATCACATTAGATTCAAATCTTCGCTGGAAAGTCCATGTAACGAGGAAAAGGGAAGAGGTGGATATAAGATCCAAGAAAATGTACTGGCTACTTGGTAGACACTCCAGCCGATCAACATACAACAAAACACTACTGTATAAACAAACTATTATGGCATACAGCTCTGGGATTGTGCCAGCAAGAGTAATATCCTAATAATCCTAATGTTCCAGAACAAAGTTCTGAAGAGCATTGTGAATGCTCCTTGGTATGTTAGAAACCGCGACCTCCATCGCGATCTTCAGATGGATACTGTCGATCAGACCAAATATGCAAGGAATCATGAACAACGACTCAACCAACATGGGAACGTCGAGGCCATCCATATTATTCAGCTTCTCGATAACATCAATATTACAAGAAAACTGAAGAGGGTAAAGCCTTTTAAGCTGAACTAGTGACTATTAGTTGGGGACGAACAGAGTATTGTGCGGTTGTGATACATGTTAATGTATATATGTATGTGGGTCGGAGTGTAGTGGAAGGTAGTGTTACACTCCCATTCCACCACAGCACTTAGGCCTCATTAGGCCCTTTGTGCATTCCTCCTTTTTACTTGAGTACTTTTCTTCAAACCATCCTATTTATTACGGGTGGCCTGGTGGAAAAGTATCTACAATTTGTATGTATGATAGTATGGTTCTGAGTTACCGAGATAACTCTGGTCCTCATTACCATTTATCTGGGACGACGCGTCCGCAGCAGATGTGTTGAGTGTTCACAGGTCTCGGGTAGACGCCACAGTCTGGGCCCAAGACTGCCTAGGTCACCCATCCAAGTGCCACCAACGCCCGCCCAGCATAACTTTGAAGATCTTACCGGTCAAGTCTAAGCGGCTAGGTGGTCCCATTCAGTCAATTTAGTCGCCTCTTACGACAGGTAGGAGGTACCCTGGGTCTATTCTACAATTGTGGCCCCGAACCCAGAGGGGGATACATGTTAATATTAATGTAGTTAAGTTACTAGAAATTAAGGAACACTAGTGAGTTAGTCGTATCGTATATATATATCATAAATACCTAAAATCCCCTTTTGAAAAAGACCCAAAAAAGGGACCGAAACATTAAGTAATATAATCAGTCGATAAATGTAGGTACGAAATTAACTGCTCCCTATATATCACCAAATTGACTGTGTTCATTTCGAATTATCCGGCGGCTGATGGTAGCGTAACCTATAATTTTATTTTAAGTTGAAATTGCACTCGAATCTAATTTAATCCATGGCAATGGAAAACTATTTAGATGTCGAATAACAGTTCACAATTTGTAAGTAATTGGTTTATTCTGAACACCCGCATCGTAGGTCTGGCAAAGCATGCGTGAC
>CAXKVY010010363.1:0-20868 GCA_964058915.1 Tetropium fuscum
AAGCGTCATTTGTCTTATCGCAGTACACGAACAAGACCTCAGCGATTATGTAAATAAGTAGCCTAGCTCTGCCTGAATCCTAGCTCTAGCATGTACAAAATCTAGTACAAAAATAGGTCCATGCGCAGTTGCCACGTTCGGGGTCCTCACTATGTGTGTCGGGATTCAGTCAACGCTACAGCGAGAATACAACGTAAGAAAATATACTCACGAGACAGCGCCCTCAGTCGGAGGACTGCCAAACTAAGATATACTATTTAAGACGATTTCCTTACTAAGTGAGGCCCATTTTTTTTTGTAAAATCTGAACTTATGGTGGTAGAACCTACTTCTAAGCGACGTTTGCTTGATTTAACAATGTGAGGTCCGTATATCAGTCCTCACTTTGTGTTGGACCTCACTTGAACCGTGAATTTCCTTCATGTGGTGCTCACTTTATACGCTGGGAATATATATATATATAGATATATATATATATATATATATATATATATATATATATATATATATATATATATATATATATATATATATATATATATATATATATATATATATATATATATATATATATATATATATATATATATATATATATATATATATATATATATATATATATATATATATATATATATATATATATATATATATATATATATATATATATATATATATATATATATATATATATATATATATATATATATATATATATATATATATATATATATATATATATATATATATATATATATATATATATATATATATATATATATATATATATATATATATATATATATATATATATATATATATATATATATATATATATATATATATATAGATATAGATATATATACCTAGTGTACGCATACTTTATTACGTCGGTAATAGAACCGTTCGTTATAATATGCTATAAAACCGCCGGATAGACAATAAGGGCGAGCATCTTTGCACGGATTTACAAAAACTCACCTGTAAAAGTAGAGAAATAACTACAATCCCTTGAGCTTTGTGCAGTGCTTCGGAGAAGTTGGAGTAGAGTTGTGAGTTGAAGCCGAAAATCTGTATCTGAAACAAAACGGAATGTGTAGAATGCGCCTTTTCATTTTCACCGACCGGCCCAATCATCACTTTATTGCTTTGCCGCTCATCGAATTTTCTACCCCTTACCGTTCCGTCACCGCCCGTGATTTTATTTTATCATTTTATGCCCCTTCTCTTAAACATCTGATACCTAATAAAAACAGAAAATAGCCGTGGTATAAATATTTCGTGGCGAAATTATGTCATAAAATATCGTGTTGTTATAAGGCTGCTTATAGAGTTAGAATTTTTTCATAATGAAATATAGTAACTGAACTCCTGTCTCAATAAATATTCCTTTTACATTTCAACTACGATATTAAAAGTCTATTGGACCTAACTTTTCATTATATATAACTATTTTGAGTCACCTGCAGTCTCTAAAAGTAAAAGTGATATTCTAAGTTGGATTGGCTATTTAAAATATATTTTACGTTTTGTCTTTGGCTACTGTCGCTATATTGCCAGTATACATTAAAATAAATGATCAGTATATGTATTTGTAAAGTCCCTGGCCCAAACGAAGCGAAATTAAATAGAATGTCTCACAGGAGCATCAAATTAGCTGTTCCCTTGGGCCGTAGGCACAGCCTATACACTACTATACAGCTATGCGTGCGCGTCAACATATAATTCAAATATTTAGTTCATCAGACGTTTGCTAGAGTGGTAGTAGCCCAACCCGATAAAGCACATGGCATGTATGTTATATACTTCGAGTTAGAACGTGGCATAAGGTCTGCCAAGCAGGACATTTACTTTTGTCATATTTACTTTTGTTACAGGGTCGGCGACTGAGATAATAAAGATACGTGTACATGACATAAGGTCTGCCAAGGGGACCAGCTGATTTCCCAAGAATATTTGTATTTATCTCAAGGTAATATTTGAAATTCATACTAAATTAGTACTTGTCTAGGTGCGTATCACTTATATTCCATTCCGAATAGATTGCGCAGTGGTGAAAGAAATACGTGTACTTGCTGCTCTCAATAGACTATCTCTTTGGATTATTGTATCTTAGGAGGAAGTACTGAAAAAGTAAAAATAACAGACAAAACTGGGTACATCCCCTGTTAACTTTGGGATATTTAGAGATTTTTACACCCTCTATGAAAATTTAAAATTATTTAATAAACTTGGTATGCTATAAAGACATGACTTAGTTAGAATGACGTTACTAGTGATATCAAAGCACGCCGTTGTCGACACGTCTGAACTTGTGTTTGAACATGCGTTTGTAAGAAAACTCTGAAACCGAGAAATCGGAGATTCCGCCTCCCGCCTGTCGAGATCTCCATCGAGATTATGTTTAACAGTAAGTAGTCTGATGAACTTACTGACAATGAATTGTTTATGAAATTGCTTGACACATTCGTAAGTCGTAAAATGTAGGTATAACGTAAGTCATATATACACACTTTATATAAAAACTGAAATTAAAATATAAAATTATAAATTATTAGAGCTGCAAGAAGATCAAAATGAAAAACTAAAGACGAAAGAAATACAAATCTTTTGAATTGAATATCTTGAATTGAATGTCTTAATTTAGAGACAACCTGCCGGAAAGATAATGTAATTACGGGGATGCCTCTGAACACGAAACACCTGGTCCCAAAAAATGGGTCATAAATTAAAATAATATTATTGCCGAACGCCTTTGTATTGAGGATAGGGATAGACACAAATCCTTCCCATCATAAAGAAGCGCGATAGAAAAAAATTAAAATTTCTGTAATATCAAACAGAGCATGATTGTTAGTTCTGATGAGCAAAGCTAAGGAAAATTGATTCAAGCGCATTTGACTGCTGTCCACAACGAGAGAAATACGAGCTCGAAGTGAATTGTATAATTATAGAGAAAGGTCGTCCAGTTGCTCACCTTTACGCTATGCTGACCAAGGGAAGATGTTTTTCCCCTGGAACACTTTGAAGGTAAAACGTAAGTAAATATATATTCCAGTACCCAAATGTTATCAAGGCATAACTCAGTCGATGGAGACACGATACAGATGTGAACCTAGGCGAAAAACTAAAACAATTAATTCAATTTAATGTTACATTACTACTTTAATTTACTAAATATATATATATATATATATAATATATATATATATATATATAATATATATATATATATATAATATATATATATATATATATATATATATATATATATATATATATATATATATATATATATATATATATATATATATATATATATATATATATATATATATATATATATATATATATATATATATATATATATATATATATATATATATATATATATATATATATATATATATATATATATATATATATATATATATATATATATATATATATATATATATATATATAAATATATAGATATATATATATATATATATATATATATATATATATATATATATATATATATATATATATATATATATATATATATATATATATATATATATATATATATATATATATATAAATATATATATATATATATATATATATATATATATATATATATATATATATATATATATATATATATATATATATATATATATATATATATATATATATATATATATATATATATATATATATATATATATATATATATATATATATATATATATATATATATATATATATATATCGACTATATAGACTATCGATCACTAATCAACTATGTCTGGATTAAAAGATTAATGCGAAAGCATCAGAGTGAAAATGGGTTTCGAGGGTTCTAGCTACAATCTAGAATCAAAATGTCGAGGCAACGCCTCACGCATAAATTGATGTTACATAACAGAAAGTGAATCTGATTGTATAATAGTGTTTAGAATTCGAAATTATATAAAGTGAAAATCAAATTGTAAGAGTTTCATGTGAAATAAATTAAGTAAATTAAATATTAAGAAGATCTGATTGACCAGATCATAACAACATAAACAAGAAAGTAAGGTAACTAGGAAGTGCAAATATTTTTAATACGGTATATCCGTAGTAACAATCAACAACTAAAAAAGAGTCTAGTTAAGGCATTCGATGAAGCAACAGCCACGCTCTATACGTAATCAACATACGTCGCGTGCTGATTCTCCTAGAAATTGACCAAAAACAACAAACATAACGCGTAAATTGAGGCATACACACGCCAAGATAGCTGAAAACGAGTATAATACTATATTGACTTCAGTTTATACTATAAAAAATACTTGTACTCATAGATATTAATTACTAGTTAAGTAGTTGAACAGGATCCAACTGATGTTCTTGGCTCAAGGTTTTGTTCTCAAAAGTAAACCATCGAGAATCATACAGCATTTGAATAACTGTTATTATTTGTGTGTGTCTTTAACGAAACATAATTAACGAGAGTTAGCAAAACGCAATTAGGATAACGTAGAAAGGGCCTGTTAAACGCCAAAAAGTTGAAAGTTCCACAAGCCACTACACTAACTCACCTCTTGACGAGGCTGAAACCGGTGAAAAACTTTGTTGTTGCTAGTACCTCTTCGAGCTACTTTTTAAACTAAATAAACGAGTAGAACAAATTAAAGTTTAATTTACTTCCCCACACTTCATTTTTCATTCGCAAATTATTTGTTAGTTCCCTTAAAGGTCAAAATTCACGTAATAAGCTAAAAAGGATATTTTTACATAATGGGTCTACTAATATTTAACAAGTCAACATATTCTAACATGCAAAAAATAATAAATAATAATAAATAATAGTACCTAAATAATAATAAATAATAATAAATAATAATAAATAATAATAAATACTAATAAATAATAATAAATAATAATAAATAATAATAAATAATAATAAATAATAATAAATAATAATAAATAATAATAAATAATAATAAATAATAATAAATAATACTAAATAATAATAAATAATAATAAATAATAATAAATAATAATAAATAATAATAAATAATAATAAATAATAATAAATAATAATAAATAATAATAAATAATAATAAATAATAATAAATAATAATAAATAATAATAAATAATAATAAATAATAATAAATAATAATAAATAATAATAAATAATAATAAATAATAATAAATAATAATAAATAATAATAAATAATAATAAATAATAATAAATACGATTCAAACTTACTATAATATTTATTTAAAAGCATTTCTTGCAATTGCTTTGCCGTGGAATTAAACGTTACTTTCTGGATAATTTCTGATAGTTCTAGTAGTTTCTGATAGTCCGATAGTCCGATAGATTTCCGATAGTCCTCGGAATTTTTCCTAATTTTTCTTCCAAGATAGTGCTTGTTGAAAAAAGTTTTATTATCAATGTTATAGGACTTTTTTCTACAAAATTATGTAATAAAAATGTTCAATTTTGGCCTAATATTTATAAAGTAATGGTGTGAAGTTTTCTTACCTATATCCCATGAGCTTATATTAATAACCGGAAATATGACACTGACGTGGTCTTCCACACACACCAAATCCCTGAATATTATACTCGACGTGCGTTTCATCATCGAGAGGTGATTAAAACTCAGTTTCAATCATCTCTCGATGATGCCAACATGGTTGGCGAAACGTGCGTCGAGTACCTATAGTGTTCAGTGTTGTGGTGTTTTTGGTATGATTTTCAGTGTCAGTTTCACATCAAAGGTTTCAACCCTCTTCAGAACCGGAAATATGCATGGCCTCGAAAAAATTTACGGAAATAATTTAAGCACTATGGATATTATGGCTATATTATGAAGTTATAATTGTCCTGTGCTAATTGAATTACATTTTATAGTCTTATACGAAATAAATATGCCCCTATAGGTAATATAGATATTTTTAGTTGATTAAAATCCATCGTATCCCAAATCTCACTTAATTATTAAAAGGAAGTAGGGTGTTTTTCAGACTTCATCCATTGAATATTCCCAATTCCCTTTAAACCGCTGCAGTGCCTGCCTCCCAACAACTCGTAAAAAAACAAAAACTTCGAGGTTAAGATATTTGTCATGATCTATTTTAATGCCGAAATGGGATTTCGATGTTTTCTGGTTACAAGATAATGCAGATGTGAAGAGTTCCGGTACGAGATTTAATAAAAGCGTTTTCCGGTTGACATATGTTGATATAAAGCTAAAAGCTTTCATCTTATTTCCTAACACACTTCGACTTATAAGTTTATTGGATTTTCTCAAAAGGTTAGATCCAATTTGGATGCGAAGAAATGACATACAATAGTAGATGTTTTCAATGAGAACCAGTTATTTTTCTTTATGTGGGTTATTTCTATCGTAATTGGAACACGTGCAGTCAGCTGAGATTCATGAAAGGAAATATGATATTACATGAGATATACATGTTGATATACATTATTATGAATTGAAGGTATACAATAAAATTGAAATATGTATCTGACCAGGATTATTATTAGCCATTGTAAAGGAAAATTCTGTCACTATCTATTTTTTTATGAAAAAATCATAGGTTACATATGTCAGAATGTCATGGTGTCAGTATTCGATGAATATTCAATGTAAAAAAAATCTAGATCTGAATGAAGGCATGCGAACAGCAAGTATAAATAAAACTAAAACAATATCGATTACAATTAATATCGACCTTGTTCTCTGTACCAATTAATGAATGTATAACACATAAAAAACATTTCAAAAATATTAATCTTATTAAAATATCCATGCCTTGCTCTAAAAGAATATTTCGTTACAAGAAAACATTATCCCTTAATTCATTTTAAAGCAGCTCAGATACACCGTGAATATAAAGATATATGCGATGCCATCCTCAGTTTTATTGGATTAAGAAAAGCGACCAACTTATAACTTTTAAAATTAAAAGATTATTACGGTATATTAAAACCATAAATCACATCTCAGGGTAAAGTAATTAGGCCCATTGATATCTTTATGAATTTAGGAAATCTCAAACTCGCTACAATTAGAAATTCTCGAGCTTTAGCTTTTAATTCCCTTATTATACGAACTTTTGAGAAGCCTGGCAGTATTATTTCCTATATTAGTTTTGGCAGATATAAGAGAGTTAAGACCAATTAAAATAGGGCAATATCCCACTGTTTTCAAGTGTTCCTTTTTGTATACTTGTATGATCTTTCTAATTATAACTTATAGTGAAGAATTTCGTTCTCAAATAAATTTCTACCCGTGTATTTTTCATTTTCCTCTTTCATAATGGGCGTTTATCTGTTTGCATGTCATAATGACATCATTATATCATTTGATTAGAGTACCTTGAGTGAATTCATTATGATCCTAGTACCATTAGGAAATTCTAATAAGTTCTAGAACCGTAATAAAATTCAAGATGTATTAGGTGCTAGTTATTTGACACCTAAAATTTTTATTCAAAATCCACAACATTAAAACTTAACTACTCATTATATTGCAAGTACTCATAATATTGCAACTTACCTATTTATTATAAATTTCAAAAGAAAAATAATTATTGCTGTTGGCTATATTCACTTAATCTATGGCTATATTAATATCATTTATCTATATCGTTTTAGCCTCTATTATTTGAATTCGTTATTAAAATTGCTGCTGATATTTTATTCTTATGTTCTTTCGAAATTTCAATGTAACATTCAGCAGCAGTACTGTCGCCGATTCGCACGGTGTCATTGTGTTCTACATATCGGCCAACAATGAAGCAGACGACCACCGAAAACAATGTCCGATATATTCTTCAGATTGTGTATCTGACATTTTATCAAAGGTACGAATCCCAAGTGGTTATTTTGTACATCTATTACTTCTAAAGAAAATCTACAAAATTTAATTTAAAAATAATCTACAAACATTTTGTAGATTATTCGTAAACTATACAAGTCAGAATTTTCATTCTAACGGTTCAGTGTTCGGAACAACTAGTGCATTATATAAATGTAGTACAATAACAAAAAAATCAACCTTCGAAAAATGGGAGGCTAGAATTTTTTAAACTTTTTTCGTATTTTCGAAAACTATGTTAGGATTTTTTTTCTAGTGGTACAGTATTTGGTACAACTAGTACAACATATTACACAAACCAAAACTTTTTGAATAAAATTGCGACACGCAAAAAACATTTTCTATTATACCCCTTAATACATGCGTTATGAAAAGTCTCTACGCTATATAGTAATATAGTAGTACAAATTTAGTGCAACCTAGTACGAGTAAAATGTTTTAGTTCCTGTTAAATTGTGGGGTTAACTTCACATACATCATTACCTTTGTTTTGTATTTTGTAAAATAATTCTGATAACTGATTGAAAACTGATAAATCTGTAATCAATAACTGATAATTCTGATAGAAAAGTAACGGATAAATTCAATATTTCTCAAGACTGATGTTTCTATCTATCCTCGGACATGTCGATTTTTATTTTTAATTCCGGTTATTTTGATGTAATATACAATAAGATGGCGCTCTAGATGTTCCGGATGTGGCGTCACCGATAATTTTTTTAAATCGCAACAATATATTTTTCAGGCAGATTCTTGTAGGCGAGCTCTTTAAGAGTTATTGTATTTCTGCAATTAAATGCGATGAAATGGTATTCATATCTTTAAAATAAATGGATGGATAATACTCGTATATATATTTCCGAAGATCTGTAATGCAACATATTGATTTTCTCACATACAAACGCAAATAAAATATGACGATTTAATTGTGTAAACTTGGAAAACGAAGGCGTGCATTCTAAACTTGTAAAATCATATATTGTTCCCAAGATTTTCCTTTAGCCGTATAACGAAGGACGAAAATCCTCTTCTATCCAATCAAACGTAATACACAAGATTTGTTCTTCCGAGCGCTATAGACATTTGATTTTGACCTGCAGGAGCGGAAAAGTCGTCAAATATGAAATCGAATATCGAGTCAGGCTAAAGTAATCATAATATTTGCTCGACGTGTGAACAGTAGCAGGGTAGGACACACCCCGGATTGGGGACGAGCTACCAAGTTGTCTATGATTAGGCAGGGAAATCACGTTCACAAATATTTGTCTCGGCCGTTATATTATTTCAGATTGTTTTAGGTTTATACTATTGTTATCATCGAATACTAAAATGTATAACTAGGTTTGTGAAAAACGTTAAAATATTTTTTGCTAATTATCCCCTTAACTTATTAGTACACTTGTCAGAGATGAAAAATGACATCTACCTGGGTCAATTTTTTGCAGGAATCCAAAAAGTCATCACCAGGGCGTGCAGGATTGGGGTGAAATCAACACTTTAACATTAAAAGGCTTTTTTATACATGAAGGGTTAATTTTTCCGAAATACTGATTGTGCCAATTGAAAGAACGGGAAGTTTCTTGTTAGACTATTATCATAGAGCTCAAAAACGACCGCTCGGTTCGATGTCGTGAAGTTTTAAAGCTCTGTATTTTATGATAATATAAGCCAACTAAATCACTAAATGCCATGTTGGCATTTCTGAAAATGGATGTTTCTCCTGTAATCCACAATTGAAAATGGCGATTAGGCCGATTTTTCAAAAAATATGTAATAATTAACCGATTTCCAAAAAAAAGACACTACTCACAAAAACATGCTATTGTTTTCAAAATAAAAAATATTTTAATACAATTACAAACATTGTTTTTTTTTGTTTTTTTTGGGAATAATTCTTTAGGTTTCAAATATTTTGAACTCTTTCAACTTGAATTTTTTTTTCGTAAGTAACATGTTTATATGAGTAGTTCTTTTTTTGAAAATCGGTCAATTATTACTTAAGATATATTTGTTCACAAATGACCCTGAAAAAGTTTACAAATGTGGCGCGCACCGTGTTGGCGACTCATTTCAATTGTTTAAATTACGCAGTATAGGCAATAACCACATATTATGTACGTTTTTTTGAGGAGCGCGTTCTGTACACTGTAATAATAATACGGTCAGTGGTCAGTATTATTCCTGAAATCCGTGCGTAAGGGTGTTGAGTTTTTCTCTATTATTGGTCCCGCTGTGTATACATAATATTCTTATCTGCTACTAGAGAAAATAGGTATTTATAATGGAATTTAATTTTAGTACGTATTTTGTGTGCCAAAAACACGTTGTAAAATGTCGAAACATACTTGCAACAAACGCCTCATTGTCTAAGATTAAAGTAGCAGTGAAACAGAGACTACGATTTGGTGATAAAAATATGGTTCTTCAAAAATTGCAAAAATTGTTTAGTAATAAATGACATTCTTGCCAAAAAAAATCCTTATCAGACCTTGTTACTCGGAACTTACGAACAAAACAAACAGACAAATAGACAGACTTGGAAAAAAATGTAATATTGCATCTTTAAATAATTCTACCAGATCGCAACATATCCTACCTATCTTTAATACTGAAAAGTGTGTTCTTTGTCAGGAAGTAAGAAATGAAAATATATATAACATTACATCCTAAAGCATATCGAAAAAATTAAAACTAAATAAATTAACTAATTAATTAACAGTAGCTAATTAATTAACAGTAGCGCGTCATATTTCAATTTTATAGCACTATTATGGCATAAGGAATAGTAAACAAACTATATGCCGTTGGATTCGGAAATAAATTGAACACATTTGGTTAAAAACCTTTTCCCATGTAACGTATTGTTTTTCAAATAGAAGACTTTGCAAAAATTTGGAAAACTAAAATTTTAGCTTGTTGAAAAATCGCCCTTTCCGCCATCTTTATTTGTATATTACTGGAGAAATGTCCATTTTTATTACAGCCAACATGCTATTCAGTAGTCAAGTAGACCTATTATAAATACAAAATAAAGAATTTTCAAACTTAGCAAGACATATAAGCTATATATATCTATATATATATATATATATATATATATATATATATATATATATATATATATATATATATATATATATATATATATATATATATATATATATATATATATATATATATATATATATATATATATATATATATATATATATATATATATATATATATATATATATATATATATATATATATATATATATATATATATATATATATATATATATATATATATATATATATATATATATCTATATATATATATATATATATATATATATATATATATATATATATATATATATATATATATATATATATATATATATATATATATATATATATATATATATATATATATATATATATATATATATATATATATATATATATATATATATATATATATATATATATATATATATATCTATATATATATCTATATATATATATATATATATATATATATATATATATATATATATATATATATATATATATATCTATATATATATATATATATATATATATATATATATATATATATATATATATATATATATATATATATATATATATATATATATATATATATATATATATATATATATATATATATATTTGGAAGTCCTTTTGCTCTTTAGTTTTCTTAGTAATATTTTATATAATTCGAGACTTACGAGAAGAGAAAATTAAATTTCATTTGCAAGTGTCAGTACCTAATAATGAATATAAATTTAACTGCGAAAATAAATTGCAATTTATTAATAAACAATACATTATAATTTTATATTACAATAGTTAGAGATTGATAATTTATGCAAATATAGGATTAGGAAAGCACGTTACTGTAAAACTTTTAAATAAAAGTATTGCCTGATAAGTTTCAAATAATTTATGGTTGCAAGAAGTAGTTAAGACAAATATTAACTAATGCGTTACCTGATTCTTTTTAGGGTAGCTACGTTCTATTTTCGATTAGTTGATACACTTCATCCATATCGTCCAGCTATCTGAGTTCTAAAAATATATTTGCCGTAATCAAAGAGAAGGGTTCGTAAAGGCCAGAGCTAATTTCGGGTCAGCGCAATTCAATGTTTAATAAACGCAGAATGTAACCAGTCTTGGAGTAAGTGAAACGGCAATGTGAGTTATGACCGGGTTCGTGCATCCTTAATTGATATTTGTGGCCTTATGGCCGCAATTGGAATCTTGCAGATAACCGCATTTAATTAATGTACGTCGAGTATGCACTCCATGTGAATAGGAGTATTAGAATGCAAGCTGCCTCGCTCTTTCTGAAATTACTGACGTGAGAGTTCTTTGTTATGTCGTCATTGTTTAAAGTTTAAATCGCTTTTATAAGCCTTATGATTTTGGCATCGAGAGATGCTTCTTTGTTTTTGCCTATACGTTTGTATATGCAGCTAGCAGATAAGTAGTATCCATTTACAATGGACCTCTTAACAACAGAAAATACATGTTTTATATCCCATTCATAGTAGCCCATGGCTAATAATAGTAGGCAGACTTTTACATATAAGAAATTTACACCGCTCTGGCTCTCTGGGGTTTCTGTTCATTTCTGTTTTCTGAAACGTTGCTAATCTCACACACATTCAATTATCTATGTATTCTCTTATATAACAAACTTCCATGTCACTTGAAGGACTTGACAACAAACCAACTAACTGTGGCTGTAAAAAAAGATTCCAATTGATAATGTATTTTACAGTGCACATGATTATTCGATTTCAATTTATATGGGATTTAGTGATCGTACATTGAACTATTTTTAACAATTTTTTTGTACGTTGTTACAATGCATCTTCGGCAATAAATATTATTAATATTATTATTAGTATTATTATTATTAATTATTTTGACAAATAATCCGTCATCAGCGACCCTAAAATTCCCGAGAACCGGACTTTAACCCGAATAGAACCGTAGATGGCAAACATGTCCGCCCAAACTTTCTGAGACACTTACTTTAAGTCAATTCGTATGATACGTGTCAAAAACATTACCACTGCGCCATCGAGATAATGAGAGCTTATCGCCTTATCGGCTTATGACGTATCAAATATACTCAAAAAATTTGAAAGGCTATTTATTAAAAAAATTTTAATACATTTTGGTAATATATGCTGCATGGCCATCTTAATATAGTAGAAAAGTTTCAGTAACAATATTAGTTTTTTTTTAAATATTTTTTTTGGACTTTGTCCGGAAAGATCGATGCACGGGCATTTTAAATGTTGCTTAAAATTTGACAACGAATTAGCCCTCCCACGAAAATTGACGATTTTAGTTTTTCGGGATCAAATGCAATAGTATACCTATTACACGTAATACTATGCAATAGTATGCCCCTTTTCAACTTTCAAATTAAATAGTATAAAAAATTGCCTACCTTTTTCTTTTCTATAACTTTCAGGAAATTGGGCAGTATTATCCCCTGGGTGAGAACAGCTACTATATTTCTCCAACACAGCTGCTAGATGTAAATAGATACAAATGCATTAAGTTGGAACAACAGTTACTGTTTGTTATTAGAAGCCACGGAGAGCCATTAGTGTTGTACGCTGCTAAATATCCCTCCGAGCAGATTACAGTTAATCGCGATATTTAACTTTAGGTGTAGCCACAGATACTTAGCAACGCTGTTGTTCCCTTTATACAGTTCGATGTATAGCCAATACTCTCCGGTGAACACGACTCCCCAATTGTTGTGCTAACCGCATCGCTAGGAAATTTCAATTGAGAATCCATCAAATATCTACCGAATCTGCTGTTCTAATAATAGCGTTGCGAAATATAGGTCGTGGCTCAAGCCGGATAAAAGCAAGAAATTAAAATGTCCATTGAGGGTCAATAACGATGACAGAGGGTCAATAATGATGACAGAGATCCTGGAGAATATGCTGTTTATATTAATTATCTAGAATAATTACCTACTAGATATTTTAATTGCGTAGTAATAGAAAATGATCTAGTAGTCTGAATTAGTTTACAATTTCTAAAAAAATTACCTATTATAAGATAGTCTAATTGTAATTAAAACCATTTTTATTCTAACAAAATAAAGTTTAGTATAAAAACAATTGAAAAATGACGCAAGATTTTTTTGGAAATTGGAAAATAATCCAGACAGTACCTTTGTTTCGATAAAGAATATCAATAATCTTCAAAACCAATATTATTATCACAGTATGCATTGCAATGGCAGACTTTATGCTGCTTTGAAGCATTTTAAATGTTTTCAGATCAGTTAATTATGGCAGTGAATCAAAAACTCCGAAAATATAAAAAATTTTGGATAGCAAAATGTTTCGCTCAAACTCGTCATATAGGCGTAAAATGTCATTAGGAATAAAAATTTTTGGGAACATTTTTCGAAATATTAACAATGAAGACCATTTACTAAAGATTTCTTTGGAACACAACAAATTTGACAGTTAGCTGTCAACTTTATATTGGTGCATTTTAACGATTAGATCTAATTTAATATTAAACCAGGTTTATAGAATGACTGACATAATCGAAAAATCGTTAGAGAACAAAGAAATCTGCTCAGCCGTTTTCTTGGATGTTGCGCAGGCCTTTGATAATGTGTGGCATGATGGCCTAAATTATAAACTGAATATGCTACTCCCACAGCAATACTCGGAACTACTGGAATCTTAGATCTCTGAAAGATTCTTCAGTCAAGGAAGACGAGAATTATTCAGAATTGAAACAAATCAATCCAGGAAGCCCACAGGGTAGCATACTAGGAACCATGTTGTATTTGATATACACAAGAGACGTACCACAGTTTTAACGAGACACCATAGCCACTTTCGCAGTCGATACAACATGTTAGCGGTAGGTAAAAGTCATGAAGGAGCTGCCAATAAATTAAAAACATCAGTTAACCAAATCAACAACAGGACTAAAGAATGGCGTATTAAACTGAATTAAATCAGAGCAGTGGATAGAGAAAGTACCGCATAGTTGCGGCCGTCCGCCATTTTTACTATATCCCATGCTCGCGGCATAGCTTAAACGTATTTCCCTACAGCATTTGCAATTTGAAAATCTCTTTCTCTTTGAGCCATTGTATCAAAATACTATTTATCTGAGCCTATTTTCATAGGCAATAGGCTCATTTGGTATTATGGAGTATTGGAGTAAAGAAGAAAAAGGAAGAGGTGGATATAAGATTCAAGAAAATGTACTGGCTACTTGGTATGCCAGCACGAGTAATATCCTAATAATCCAGAGGTTCCAGAATAAAGTTCTGAGGAGCATTGGCTGCCGTGTCGGCATTTGTCGATTCGAACGAATGCGGTACTCTATCCCCTGCTCTGAATGGAACGAAATGAGTTCACATAAATTTCACAAATAAAAGCGAGCAACAGATTCCAATCATCATAAATATTGCCCAGGTCCCTTATGGCAACTTGGCAAAATATCTGGGTATCACATTAGATTCAAATCTTCGCTGGAAAGTCCATGTAACGAGGAAAAGGGAAGAGGTGGATATAAGATCCAAGAAAATGTACTGGCTACTTGGTAGACACTCCAGCCGATCAACATACAACAAAACACTACTGTATAAACAAACTATTATGGCATACAGCTCTGGGATTGTGCCAGCAAGAGTAATATCCTAATAATCCTAATGTTCCAGAACAAAGTTCTGAAGAGCATTGTGAATGCTCCTTGGTATGTTAGAAACCGCGACCTCCATCGCGATCTTCAGATGGATACTGTCGATCAGACCAAATATGCAAGGAATCATGAACAACGACTCAACCAACATGGGAACGTCGAGGCCATCCATATTATTCAGCTTCTCGATAACATCAATATTACAAGAAAACTGAAGAGGGTAAAGCCTTTTAAGCTGAACTAGTGACTATTAGTTGGGGACGAACAGAGTATTGTGCGGTTGTGATACATGTTAATGTATATATGTATGTGGGTCGGAGTGTAGTGGAAGGTAGTGTTACACTCCCATTCCACCACAGCACTTAGGCCTCATTAGGCCCTTTGTGCATTCCTCCTTTTTACTTGAGTACTTTTCTTCAAACCATCCTATTTATTACGGGTGGCCTGGTGGAAAAGTATCTACAATTTGTATGTATGATAGTATGGTTCTGAGTTACCGAGATAACTCTGGTCCTCATTACCATTTATCTGGGACGACGCGTCCGCAGCAGATGTGTTGAGTGTTCACAGGTCTCGGGTAGACGCCACAGTCTGGGCCCAAGACTGCCTAGGTCACCCATCCAAGTGCCACCAACGCCCGCCCAGCATAACTTTGAAGATCTTACCGGTCAAGTCTAAGCGGCTAGGTGGTCCCATTCAGTCAATTTAGTCGCCTCTTACGACAGGTAGGAGGTACCCTGGGTCTATTCTACAATTGTGGCCCCGAACCCAGAGGGGGATACATGTTAATATTAATGTAGTTAAGTTACTAGAAATTAAGGAACACTAGTGAGTTAGTCGTATCGTATATATATATCATAAATACCTAAAATCCCCTTTTGAAAAAGACCCAAAAAAGGGACCGAAACATTAAGTAATATAATCAGTCGATAAATGTAGGTACGAAATTAACTGCTCCCTATATATCACCAAATTGACTGTGTTCATTTCGAATTATCCGGCGGCTGATGGTAGCGTAACCTATAATTTTATTTTAAGTTGAAATTGCACTCGAATCTAATTTAATCCATGGCAATGGAAAACTATTTAGATGTCGAATAACAGTTCACAATTTGTAAGTAATTGGTTTATTCTGAACACCCGCATCGTAGGTCTGGCAAAGCATGCGTGACATATTGGATTTTGTGTGATGAACGTGAAACCCAGAGTTCAACTTCCATTGCAATTTGAAGCTGAGCGTGTACGTATATTGTTTGGTTTTATAGGGGCTAGATGGATTATGTGGAGGAAGACTGTGCATAATGTTTTACTGTAATATAATGATTTAACAATTTTAATATTACGAGTTACATGAGGCTGCAATAAAATATTTAGATGAAAATTATTTCATCATTTGATATCGTGGTATTCATTCATTTAAAAAAAATTAATTGAAGATATTTCCATTTCCAATAATAAGTTTACGTTTCCATTTCAGTATTATATTGCTTTAAAGGCTAGGCATTATTTTATATTATTAAATTTTCTCTAGATTGTTGATTATTGAGAATTTTAGTAGGTAGGTAGTTGTAAATTCTGTTTCTGAAAATTTTGTTAATTAGAGAAAGAGAGTGGTTATTACCCTCGTTATTATCTAATAGAACATTTTTTCTTTTTCTATGCATTCTTTTCTAAAAATGGTTGCTGATAGTTTTATTAATATGTCTGTAATACCAATTACTACAGTTCTTTTATGGCTATAAGTGTTTTTTGAGTTGAAATTGATATATCTATCAGATCATGTTGTCTTTGAATTCCATTTTGTTAATATTTCAGTTTTATTATGTATAAGAGTTAAAACTTAAGAAATTTGTATTATTTTTGTATTCGTTTTCAAAGTTGAATTTTTGGGTGATAACTATTGAATTTATTTAGAATTGAATTTTTATGTTTAAATGAAAATTAGTTATGCAATCATTAACATAACATTTGCAAAATAGTTTTTTATATTCTAATGTTGGAATGATATGGCATTTTCTAAATCTTATCACCCTACCATATGTTTTTTAATAACTAAGAATCTACAGAATCCTTTTCCAAAAATTAATCTACCTCACGCTTGGCCTAACGGTAGATCAACACGTTTTCAGGTATTTCGATTGCAAGTTGATGAAACATATTTTTATTCATGATAATTCTCCTCCAAATAATAAACTTTTGGATTAAAAAAGCGATTTTTTTTCAGATCCAAAAATATACGTATGACTGTTGTCAATATGTGTTATAAAGAATCTGTCTGTGCTTATTATCCCCAATAATATATATGCACACGATGAGCAGTAATGAGCACTCACCCGCTGCTAGACGAATAATGACTCCGCGGGCATGTTTATTTATATCATGGTGGCTACTGGACTGTAATGAATATATAGAGACAATTTAGAGACATATTTACCGTCTCCAAGGGTACCTTTTGGGGTAATTGGATAATCAAAAATATTGGCTTGTTATTTCTGCCACTGGTTTTCAGTAATAGATTTAAGCGAAAGAGTATTTTAAATATACATTTAATTTATTTTCAACGAATTCATCGACCTGCTGTTAATAATTTATTGATCATTGTTTACGATAAATAGGTTTGACAATAAGTAGATCGTAAACCTAAACTTGATAAATAAGAATTACCGTGTTATTCGTTACTCCGCGTTAAAAAACAGTAGCTTAGAATTAGGTTTATACTGAATAACTAAATATCTTATAAATGTATGAACGGAAATAAATAAAAGAAATTGTGAAGTGTAGGATCAATTTCACGGACTTAACATATCTGCATTCTCATGGGGGAGTAAATAAGTAATAAATTCGTATTCCTACACAAGTCGGATGCTCATTTTTATACTTGGATTAACTTACTTTGCGAGGAGCTCGTGTGGTACCATAGGGACTCATACTCGAGGAATTATTCTCATCTCGTTCTCTTTTAACTTTACTTACAGGCAGTATCATTAACTACTTTGTTGTTTTACCTCTTTTATTCCAATCTGGATTATTTGCTCTCGGCATTAGATCATTTAAAGTTGGAACTTTTGAGAAATGCAATGCCGGAAGGAGATAAATTCGGTGATCACTAGCCATCATCTTACGTGTAACAAAATATTCCCCATCCCCTATGTACACTTGTGCGCAATAAAATTCGAGATACCTACGTCGTGTGATAATTTATAAATATTTAAGTTGTGTAAGTCAGTCGCAATTATATTGACTCACAACGGGTAATATACCTACCTACTTAAAATGATGAAACTTTCAGAACCTTGCGTTATTGTGTATTATGTTATTAATAAGCATAAAAATGTGATAATAACATATTATTCAACTAGCAATTAACGTTTAAGTCACGAGCGACCAGTGAGTGGCGTAAATAGCCCAAGTCAATAATGGCAATTAATTGCAAGTTAAATACTATGCGTTGTCCACGACTATTATACATTTTGTAGAACCAGTTCTAAATGCGTTTTTGGGGAAAATGTCACAAATAAAATATAAATAATCTATTAGAATATGACCACGAGATCAGTTCTAAGGGTCTCTACAGATCGTCGGTCACATTGTTAAGTGAATGAACTCTCTCATGGCAACATGTAAATCAAGTGGAAACTGTAGTTTAATCCTTATCAGCTATTATTATTCAATACTATGTTATTATGGTGACAATAGTTAGCAACAATACTTAGAAAATATAGGTAACATTGAGTTAATATTAAACAGTCGTGGAAAACAGATATCTATTTTGTTAGGAGTATGTTATACTTAGTATATGTGACTGAGCATGAGTGTTTAAACGTCATGCCCAGCAATAATAATTAAACTCATGCGAGTAACATAAAGTAACTTATACTCCTAATAAAATACAATATTTTATTTTTAAACGATTAATATATGCGTACCATTCAGGAAATATGAAAATATGCCCTCTATCGCATTGAAAAGCAAATAACTTCATCATTTTGGTTTGTATACACCTATAGAGTACCTCGAGTGCCGCCAGCCTGTCGGCCAAGCCAGTCACGATGCAGATACCCCACGATGCAGATTACCAACTGTCGGTATTAGTTCGACTCGTACAAAGAAGACTATACCAACTAATTTTTTTCGTTTGCGAGTTAGACCCCCTAAGAATTAGATTACCACAATATCTTCCACGAAAACTATTTTATATCTAGAAATATGATTTAGGTATTATTTATATATTTTTTTAGAAAACATTTGTGATAAACGTCGTCCATGTACAACAAAAGAAGCTACAGTTGCTAATATCGGAAGGCATATGGTTTATTTTAAAATAACCTAAGTAAATATTCATATCGTAAGATTCGTTTCTTTTTATTTTCAGAAACAAAAAGAACGAATACAGTGGTTAACGAAAATGTGTTCGATTTAGAACTCGATATTAAAGACCATCTTCATGCGAGCTCATATAGTGACCCAGATTATTTACCTTTAGAAAAAAATAAGGAAATTCCACGTAGGAGTAAGAGTAAAAGAAAGAGTACTATTAGAGTAAATGTGGGTAGAACACGAGTTAGAAATATATAGGAGAACGGAATGATGTACAATCTAAATCGTGTCTAGATCGTGGATTGGAACATATAAATCGACAAGGAAAATTTGTGAAGGGATGACAAATAGGCGCACCTTGCAAAAAAACATGCAGGCTTAAATGTACCGCAAAAATAAATGAAAAATAGGGAGATATTATCTTTAAAGAATTTTGGAACTTGCAAGACCATACAAGGCCACGGGATTCTATTGTACAGTATGTGAGACAGGTTGAGAAAAAACAAGTACTGGTTCTGCTAGTTTACAATCCCGTAGGAATTTCTCTCGGAAATATAATTTTGATGTCGGCGGTGAATAGAAACAAATTTGCAAAATTATGTTTTTAGGGACCCTTGGCATTTCGCAGACTTAGGCAAATACAGCATTAGCTAAAATAAATGAATATGGAGTTTATATGAAAACATAAAGTACCACCGCATAAACTTATTCCAGACATTGCATAAAGCGTGGGAAATTACATAAAGTTGTTTCCATTGGTGCCCTCATATTATATTCTAAAACACTCTAAGACGATATATCTTGAGGAGAGTTTAAGCATCCAAAAAATATATAGACTCTACACAGAATATTATGGTGTTGGAAAAAATATTGGTCAACTTGCATCTCCTCGTTAGTACAGATATTTTTAATATTGAATTTAATATCAGCTTTATTAAACCCAAAAAAGATCAGTGCGACATGTGC
>CAXKVY010010365.1:0-33081 GCA_964058915.1 Tetropium fuscum
CTCCAACTTATTTATTTTCTCTTGAAGATTCACTAAATGCATTGCCGATTTCTTCTTCAAGTCTCCCTGAGAACAAAATGAACATAATTATTTGCTTAGGCACAGATCTGTGAATATTAAGTCTACAGCTTAGACATAGATATCTCTGGTCCCAGTGAATAAGCAGTACGTCATCAAAATTGCTAGATATCTACATATTAATATACTACAGATCATTATTATTACAGTGAATTATTTTATTATGGGCCGATCTTAATGTTTGGTAAGTAGCGGATAATCCGAGTTATCTTGTTATTTCTCTAGCTGTAGCTACCGGGCTAATAACAATTGAGTCTATTTATCTGGTTATGGCCAACGTATACTTCCAAGTTGCGACAATTTTCAATTAGTTATCCGTTTAGCCATCGTTGAAAGCGAGTTTTTGAGGTTAACCGCTGTGTTTACAATATTAATAACGCATTTATGTTTATAAAATTTGCGTTAGGAGGGTGTTCTTTTAAAATTTTTCATAAAGAGTAAGCGTACCACAATTTTAGTTAATTTTAGACCTCGATGAAAACAAACATGGTGGAAATTGATCCGGATAATCAAGAACTCATAATTCAGAACTGCATTTTCATGTTTAATTTTTTTTGACATTATGTCACGTTATTTTATGTAATAAAGGGAAGAAACAAATTTTACATTAAGATGTACCTATTATTATTTATTTTATTAACATTGTGAACGTTTATATCATATAATAATTCATTTATATAAAAAAATTTATTTACATAAATTCAATACTCTAGCCTATTAAAATATAAAGTACAATAAATTAACATGTTCACCTGTATTATAATTAATGTGTATAAACGAATAAGAACTACGTAGAAGAGAAATAATTCAAACATGTTAACTTATTTGAAAATTAACCTAAACTAATAAATGTGACTAATCACATAAGTCGTTCAAAAAACCTTTTAGTAATATTTGTGTCAAAAACGAAACCTAATTCTCATAATTATGTCCTTATGTTGCACAAAATTTAACAGTGTTGAAATAATTAATCTAGGATTTACCATTTATTCGTAAACATTGTATTGGATCTCCTGTAAAATTTAGGAAAACCGACTTATCTACTTATTCACTGGGACCAGAGATATAGTGCATAAATAATAATTGTGCATTATTTTCTTATACAATAAACTGTACAGGGTGGTCAACGTAAGATGGCCCAAAAGCCTTTAGAATCAGAAAATAAAGATAATTACAAAAGTTGTTCAATGTCTCACGAATTTTTATTTTTTAATATTTCCGAAATTATCTACAGGGTGGTCCAGAAAATCGTGGCGTTACAAAAATACATTTTCTTAAATGGAACAGCCTATATTTTGTTGCGGATATTGATTCTTCCTATAATCATACCTAAGTATTTTCTGTTATGGGAAGATATGAAAAATGTTGATCAGTTTTTAAGTTAATTCAATTTAAAGAACAAAAATTCTCGGTATTTTTGTTTGAAAATTAATTCTTTCAATTTACTATCAAATTATATATGTTATATCTTTATCTAAAATAAACAGATATTACGTAGTCAGCTGATTTATGTTTAATCAGAATTTTTTTTCATCTAATTTAGTAAATATGTAGTATGTTTTCGATAATAAGTAATGTCAGAGAAGTTACATGACAGTGGTATTTTCCTGAAAAGAATCAGGAACCTGTCTTATTTATCTGAGCTTTTAAATATTGCTGTTTCATTCTCTTGTTGTTATTGTTCCGTTTTTCATGCTTCTTGTCACCATTTATATGATCATAAATATTCTAGTTTAGTATAGCATTTCCGGATTCTCTATCATGAATAATTACTTTGTGGAGGAATGCTTGAAACTTTATGATCCATACATGATACACTGTGCAACTTATTTAACGCACAACCAAAAAGTTAACTCAAATTTGACGTTATGTATTTTCGACAATTTTTGTTCGTTTTGGTCGATTTTTTTTTCAAATTGTAGGTTTTTTTCTTAGGAATATCACTGTCTTAGTTGTTTTGGTAAAACGAATGATTTTGATATTATACCAGGTGCTATAAAAATGTTATGTTTTTTCCGAAATTTCAAAACGTCCTGTGGGCTATACAAGGAATTGCAAGTTATTGCAATTATATCCAATTTAAAGCCTCATGTTTTTTCTACATTTTCTTTTTTTATTCATTTGTTTATCTCTGTTACTTCATTAAATATACCGTTTTGAAACACCATATGCTTTTATTCACATGAAATGCATTTATCGGACAACTCAAACAGCTAGCAAGCTATGGAAATCGAAGATTACACGTCATAAACTGACAACTGTGTCATTAGTTTTTTGTTGATAGTCCAGCATTAATTAGTGAATAATGGAACGCCATACCAAAAATTTAACTCGTGATGAATGTGTTGAGGCAGCTACATTACATGGTGAAGGGTGGAGTTACAACCGCATAGCTGGAAGGTTGGGAGTGTCTCACACAACTATAGCGAGAGCAATTCAAAGGTACGCGGAAACAGGAGAACATTCCAGACGGGCCGGTCAAGGTAGATCTCGTTTTACCTCTGCTATCCAGGATCGCTTTTTAAGAGTAAATGCTGTAAGACAACGATTTATAACTGCAACACATTTAAGAGCACAACTTCAAGACGCAGGTGGTCCACTCATATGCGTTCAAACTGTACGCCGACGACTGAGGGAGGCAAATTTAAGACCCAGGATTGCTGCTCGAGGACCCGCATTAACAGTAGATCATCGAAGAGCCAGATTGAATTTTGCCAATGAGCATGTTAATTGGATGGAAGCAGATTGGGAACGTATTCTTTGGACTGATTAGTCAAGGTTCAGTTTGTATAATTGTGACAGACGTAATCGCGTCTACCGAAGACCCGATGAGCGATACAGTCAATGAAATTTTTTGCACACAACTTTATATGGAGGTGGATCCGTCATGGTGTGGGGCGGAATATCTTTGACTGGGCGAACGGACTTGGTAGCTGTGAATGGAAATCTCAATTCTGACAGATACATCACAGACATTCTTGAAGCACATGTTTTGCCTTATGCCCCCTATATAGGACCCAATTTTTTACTTATGCAAGACAATGCGCGTCCCACACGAGTCTTATCGTGAGAAATTATCTTGAAGAAGTAGGAATTGATCACATATCTCATATCTTCCTATTACAAAAAATATTTATAATTACAAGGAGAATTAATATCCGCAACAAAATATATGTGCTCCATTTAAGAAAATCTATGTTTGTGACGCCACGATTTCTTTATGGGCTTTATACTTTGAAAAATATTACAATATTAAAACTCAGATACTGACAGATACTGAACCTTTTGTATTTAACTTTGTTTTCTAACTCTTATGGTTTTTGAGATAAGGCAGTGGATCATCCTGTATACCCTAAATCCATTACAAATTTTACCTTATCAATTGTAACTGCTACATGAAATCTTGTATTTTTTTTAATGCTAATATAATTTAGAAAACAAATTCGCCGCACACTTAGTGATAATTTATTGCAATATGATGTGTGACTACTCGCTTACCTGCATTTACCACCATTAAAAAAAATATAACTACTTTAAACATGTTTCATAAACCCAGTTAAATTTTTGCTGCTATATAGAGTTATGACTTGTACAATATAAAAGATACGGGCGATATGTATATATTTATTGAGTTCTATTTCTGTTCTACTGGATGGCATAAAAATATATAAAATATTATCTTCTCTTTATTGAAATAATAAATATCTTACGTTATGGATTTTTATCAATTGCTCCTACGTTTACGGTTCTTAATAGGTTTATGGTTCTTAATAGGTACATATATTATGACTAATTTTTCATAACATACTTATTTACGTAGCATAAGTAATTTTCTTAAATTTATATGCAGTTCTATTAATTCTTAAAACCATAAGCTTATGTTACACTGTATCAAATTGTCCTCAAATTTATTTGCGCAATCCAGTTTGCTGTCACCCGAACGCTGTTGTATCAAACTGTGCCATTATTTCTATCAGACTACTTTAACAAGTGTCATGTATAACTCGAAAATAGTGAAATAATAACTATTAATAATACTATTTTAATAATTTTGACACTTACAGTGTCACTTCTGGAAAGTTTTACTTTTCACAGCTATTTACGAAAAGTTACATATTTCGCATCTGGTTACATTAAGTTCCTTTCTTACCAGCTACACAAAGAAAATTTGCGCAAATATAGAATAACATATTCATTTTAATTCAAAAGAGGAAATTTATCTGCAGGAGCAAAAACACACTCGTTACACAAATTGACATTTTCCCCACCTACTTATATACACAGCTATTTCTTTTTATTTATTTATAAACTAACATACCCGCTGTATTTATTTGTTTTCCAGCTTACTAGATGTGTATTTTTATTATTATTTTATTAAATATGTGCATTGTATATACTGTTACTATTAACAATGTTCTCCAAATTGATATGTAATCGATCCACTCTATATTCTTTTAGCAATATCCGCAACATTAGGAAATAATAATAAGTAATAATATATCATAATTTGGGAAATCACTGGATATAAAGCAACCCCTAATAGAAGAAGACTCGGTGGTGTTTCACAAATTGATTCCTTTGAAATTGAACTCTCTATAGGATTTTCCTATCGGGAAACTTTTATTGGAAATAATGACTCTGTTGACAACAGATTACAGGATACGGAAGCTACATTACATTAACTCTTATATACTTTTTGTTATTAGTATCTTTTCCTGTAATTGCAAAACTAACGGAAACGATATAAAATGTCTACTAATATTATATACATATATATATATATATATATATATATATATATATATATATATATATATATATATATATATATATATATATATATATATATATATATATATATATATATATATATATATATATATATATATATATATATATATATATATATATATATATATATATATATATATATATATATATATATATTTTGGAGGGTTTATCTTGGGATAGTAGCAATAAAACGACTGATTAGGTTACTTGACGTTTCGGTCCCTTTCTTGGGCCTTTTTCAAAAGAGTATTTTATTTTGTGACATATTTGACACAGGCAAAAATGACAGTTTTAATTAATTTTTAAGGTTACTAGACTGTTCGATTAGTATCATGGGGAAGAACAGCCAAGAATATGATACTAATCGAACAGTGTAGTAACATTAAAAATTAATTAAAACTGTCATTTTTGCCTGTGTCAAATATGTCACAAAATAATATACTCTTTTGAAAAAGGCCCAAGAAAGGAACCGAAACGTCAAGTAACCTAATCAGTCGTTTTATTGCTACTATCCCAAGATAAACCCTCCAAAAAAAATATATAAAGATAGCAAAGAAATTAGAAGATAAAAATATATTCCTGGGTGAGATATGGAATCCTACATCAAATACAAACAAATTCGAGACACCTACAATGCAGAAACATGCGAAACCTTGAAAATTTATATGAAAACTCATGCCAAGTTAAATTCGATGAAGAACAGAAGAATTTTCTTGTTAAAGTGTAAACACAAACAATTAACACCTCAGTTTATGAGATTCAACCTTAAACATATCACATTTCAAAGTAGATATATAGAGCAGAAATTCAATTACAAAGTAAGTAAATTTAATTATTCTTTAATAAATCTATTATTAACAGATTGCACCAAATATTTGAATTCATTAAATCTGAAACTAAACAATATCTATCAAATATTGGTTTCAGTTAGTCCTCAAAATTTAATTAATAAATTTTTAAATCAATTTCATAAAAAAATGGAAAAACAGTTTCTAAATTATAAAAAGAAACAACAAACAAAAATTTATAAAATGGAACAAAAACAAAATTACAATAATAATAATGAACAAAATAATAACCTTGAAAATTGGGTTGAAAATATTTCAAATACAATAATCCCAAATTACATTAATGAAATATTAAGTCTAGGTCCAAACTTTTGCATAAATACCAACAAAAATAACTTACCAATTGAAAATATAATAGCAAATATTGAAAATATAATAGAAACTAAACCAAATATTATAAAAAATGAAATTAGATCCAAAATTAATAGTGTAGTATATAATTTTAAAATAAATCAAATAATAAAAATGAATCAACAAAAAAATTAGAAAAACAAATAAAGGATACTCAACAATTTTTAAAAATTAACCCTCAAATTACTATTCTAAAACCAGATAAATCAAACAAAACTGTAATCATGAACACAAGTGATTACAAAGAAAAAATTAATCATATGCTAAATGATAATACAACATATCAACGTTTGAGAAATAACCCAACAAAAAAATATCAAACTGAAAATAATAATTTAATAAAAAAATGGGAAACTAAAAAATATATCACAAAAGATATAGCTAATACTTTAAAAATTAATAATTCTCTTCCACCTAAATTTTATGGTCTACCAAAACTACATAAACCAAATATCCCATTAAGACCTATTGTTTCATATGTTCAAAGTCCATTTTATAATTTAGCAAAATTTTTATCAAATATTCTAAACAACGTTGTTAGGAAAAACCATTACATAAAGGACTCTTGGACATTCAAAACATTTATCGATACAATAAAATTGAATAACCAAGAAAAACTTTTCTCTTTAGATATAATTTCACTATATACCAATATACCAATAGACCTGGCAAAAAATATAACAAATAAACGTTGGAACGAAATAAAAAATTATACTTCTTCACCAATAGAAGAGTTCTTATATGCCTTAGAACTCACATTAAATTGCACATTTTTTCAATGCAATAATACATATTACAAACAAACATATGGCTGTGCAATGGGTTCACCAATATCCAGTACAATCGCAGAATTAGTACTAGAAGATTTAGAAAAAACCATAATTCCAACATTAAACTATAAAATACCATTTTTCAAACGTTATGTTGATGATTGCATAACTGCATTTCCAACTGAACATAAAAATTCTATCCTAAATAAATTTAATAGTTACCATCCAAAAATACAATTTACAATTGAAAACGAATCAGAAAATACAATAAATTTCTTAGACTTAACTCTTATAAATAATAAAACTGAAATATTAACAAAATGGAATACAAAAACAACATGGTCTGGTAGATATACCAATTTCTACTCAAAAAACCCTTACAACCATAAAAAAACTGTAATCATTGGTATTGCTGACAGATCAATAAAACTAACGTCTGCCATTTTTAGAAAAGAATGCATAGAAAAAGCAAAAAACGTTTTAATAAATAATAACTATCCTTTTTCTCTAATCAACAAAATTTTCAAAAACCGAATTCACAAATACTACAATTCTCCACCACCACTAATCAATACAACTAATACTCGTAAAACATATATTGCCTTACCATATATACCACAACTATCAGAAAATATTTCAAACATTTTAAAAACATATGATATTCACACATCACACAAAACTACAAACAACTTAAAATTCCTTTACACACCATTAAAAGACAAAAATCCACTTGAAAAAACTACACACTGTATATATGAAATTCCATGTAAACAATGTGATGAAGTCTACATTGGTCAAACAATGCAACTCCTTGAAGAACGTTTAAAAGGTCACAAATATTCAGCTAATATTACAGCTCTAAAAAAACATTCTAATGAAACAGGTCATCAATTTAACTACTAAAATACTTAAGTTATTAATAAAGAACAAAATTATAAAACACGCCTAATTATGGAATCAATTTATATTCAAAAAAATCCTAACGCATGTAATAACAAGAAAGATACAGAACATCTTTTTACAATCTACAATCTGTTAATATAAAAGTATTAAATAAATTAACAAAAAACATTCCCTCTGTATATAAATTCATATACGTACATACTCATATACGTACTACTTACTATAAATATACATATACATAATTAACATAACCAAAATTAGAATAATAACGAAATATAAAATAGCCTAAGTTCGTAGGGTTTCTTGGCTGTTCTTCCCTATGATACTAATCGAACAGTCTAGTAACCTTAAAAATTAATTAAAACTGTCATTTTTGCCTGTGTCAAATATGTCACAAAATAAAATACTCTTTTGAAAAAGGCCCAAGAAAGGAACCGAAACGTCAAGTAACCTAATCAGTCGTTTTATTGCTACTATCCCAAGATAAACCCTCCAAAAAATATATATAAAGATAGCAAAGAAATTAGAATTTAAATATATATATATATATATATATATATATATATATATATATATATATATATATATATATATATATATATATATATATATATATATATATATATATATATATATATATATATATATATATATATATATATATATATATATATATATATATATATATATATATATATATATATATATATATATATATATATATATATATTTTGTGAAAAGTAATCTTGGGTTTGTAGCATTTCATTACATAGAAATAAGCAACTAGACGAATAAGAAATGCTACAAACCCAAGATTACTTTTCACAAAATAAATATGAATAGCAAAGAATTTCAAAGCTAATATATATATATATATATATATATATATATATATATATATATATATATATATATATATTAGCTTTGAAATTCTTTGCTATTCATATTTATTTTGTGAAAAGTAATCTTGGGTTTGTAGCATTTCATTACATACAAATAAGCAAATAGAAGAATAAGAAGGAAAACACACTTACCAGTGCTATATCTGGACACACATACGGAAATGAACCATTATACATACGAAAACGAACCACTTAGAAGTTCTACAAGTTCTTTCACCTTTCTTGAGGATCTTCAGAGCAGTATACGATTTATTTCATTGATCATTTATACTGGAATTTAAAATATTAATACTCCAACATTTGCAGTGACGTTTTATGACATTAGTTTTTGACGGAACTCATTCTTAGAATACACAAACCTAGTCTACAATTTATATTTGTTCTATTTGAACATATTATATATAAAAGCATTAGGCATACAGTTACAAATACATATATATATATATATGTATATATATATATATATATATATATATATATATATATATATATATATATATATATATATATATATATATATATATATATATATATATATATTGTGAAAAGTAATCTTGGGTTTGTAACATTTCATTACATAGAGAAACAAGCACTTACAGATACACTTACCAGTCCTATATCTGGACATACATACGGAAACGAACCATTTAGAAGTTGTAGAAGTTCTTTCACTGAGGATCTTCAGAGTGGTGTACGACCTGTTTCATTGATCATTTATACTTCAATTTAAAATATTAATACTCCAACACTTGCAGTGACGTTTTATGACATCAGTTTTTGACGGAACTCAAATTCTTAGAATACACAAACCTAGTCTACTATTTATATTTGCTCTATTTGAACATATTATATATAAAAGCATTAGGCATACAGTTATCCAGAAGATGTTAAACTTTAAAATGCATAAAATCTTGTAGAACCTATTGAAAACAACTACTTTCTTTAGCTGTGTGCTAGAGAATATTGAATTACATACAATAGAATTCTGAAGCATTCAAAGAGGGAGTGATATAGAAATTGCTTGCTTAGTCAAAACTAAAATAATTTGTTGGTCTTATGTATTCATTGTTTTTTCGAAAATTCGGAAAAAAACCAATTTTCACCCTGGATGTATTTATTAGCTTTGAAGTTCTTTGCTTCAAAGAAGAAGTGATTGCCAACAAAAGTTTTCATTAAACTCTAATATTAAAAAAAAACCTATATAGTTCCATTTCTGATGAAGTTCTGGGCATTTTGAAACCGGTAATTAACAGTAAAGAAGGATTGTGAGAAATAAATTATAAGAGATTCCCTCACCCTACTTTTTCAATAGAAAACATTAACTCACATTATGGTACAACTTTAGAGAATATCTATAATTTATATATATATATATATATATATATATATATATATATATATATATATATATATATATATATATATATATATATATATATATATATATATATATATATATATATATATGCACACATCAAAAATATCTAAGGAGCACAGTTTTTTCCTCGTAGATACATCAATTTTAATTGGATTGTAACTTTATGATGCCCGATTAGTCAGCAATGAATTCATCTTAATTTCAGTGTAATGTTTTCTTTTTGATGAGATAATCAAACAAAAGGTAAAAAGTGCACTAATTTAATTGAAATTCTTAACATTAATTACAGCTTGACACCGTTTCGGCATACTTAAAATTAAAGCATCAATTTCGTTTTGAGGTAGTAAGGTTTTGTATCTTGAAGACCTTGGCGAATATGAATATTATGCAGATGAGGAGCATATCCGATACGTGTTAACGATGGAATTAAGGTCTGCCGGCTGTGTATTCTCATTATCAAATCAATTTCTTACTGTTGCCGCAATATGTGGCCTTACATTATCCTGCATGTAATGCAAATCAGGGTCTGCAGCAGTGGTAAATACATGGACAAAAGGTTCTAGGATACGGTCAATATATTGATACGGATTCCAGAAAACGGGAACAGTTCGATGGTGAAAAAATATTCCAGCGCACATTATAACTTGGGGCTTACACAAATGGAGTTCTGTGTTATTCACAGATGAATCTAAGTTTCGTCTCTACCCTGATTCAAGAAGAGTGAGAGTCTGGAGAGGATCTGGTTGACAAGAGAGACTTAGACATGTACTGGGTGTTCGTCCATATGGTGTTCTACAAGGTATGATGTGCGCTGGAATAATTTTTCATCATGAAACTGTTCCCGTTTTTTGTGGAAGGCACTTTGAATCAGTACACATATATTGGCCGTATCTTAGAACCTGCTGTCATTCCATTTGCCATTGCTACAGACCCTGATTTGCGTTACACGGTAGAAGAACATCCTTCTACGGTGGCCAGCACGGTTGCCAGGCCTTAATGCCATCGAGCGCGTATGAGATATGCTCCAGAAATGTAATATTCATACCCCCCAGAGTCTTCAAGGCCTTCTTACGCAAGAATGTACCTTGTTACCTCAAAACGAAATTGAAAATTTAATTTTAAGTATGACAAGACGATGTCAAGCTGTAATGTTGCTGGGTGAAATACAGATTATTACAAACATTTTTGTTTACATTTTAATGTTTTACATGAATTGTTATGTTAAGAATTTCAATTAAATTAGTGTACTTTTTAATTTTTTTGATTATTTTATCAAAGAGAAAATATATTACAGGGAAATTAAGATAAATTCATTGCTCACTAATCAGGCATCATAACGTTATGTCACTTTTTAAAATCAAATTAAAATTGTTGTTTATACAAGGAAAAAACCTTGTATTTCTTAGACATTTTTGAGGTGTGTATGTATATAAAAAAGAATGAAATATATGAAATTAATTGCTGTTACTTATTGTTTTATATTTAGTATATTACGTATGTTTTTGTTTCAGGTGGTCCATAAAGACTTTTTCGGAAGGGTGATTTCCAAAGTGTCACCTGAATCTAGTAAGTAATTTTATAATTTGATAATTCTTTTACTAAATTATGAACGACTAAGTAATAAATATTCACCATAAAATGTAAGGGTTACTTATTCCAGAAAGAGCTACTAATTTGCAAAATTTATACACCATTTGATTATCTCGACGGGATGAGTAACCTTCCATCATTTCAAATGTGGTGACTACATCACTTTTTTATTATTGTAGTGTGTTGTCGTTTGGTGATCAGGCCTGAAACAGTTTGCTCTCGTGGACGGTTTGTGCGCGGTATGTAACGGTTGTTTTGATGTGATTTTTTGTTGAATTAAATATTTTTTTCCACGCAAGTAGAAAATACTTGACCTCCTGTTGACATACTATTTTGATTTTGTTATTTTGAAAGAAATGTTCAACCTATTCCAAACGGGCAGATGTTTTGTAACTAATTTATAATTGCAGTGACGACTCGAATAAAGACAATATCTTTGTTTGAACAACCTAATGAAAAAAATAAATCTGAATTGTTCACTGCGGGGCAGAAAGCAATCCCAGAAATGACAAACATGTAAACAGATAAGGATTATATTTGTGTATATGAGTTATTATATTGTATTGTATATGAGTTATTATAGTTGTTATACTACAATATTTATATTTATCCAAGGGAAATATTGCCACTCCTCCATGTGAACGATTAGATCTGGAGACAAGTTTATATCCAAATCTTCCTGTCGTTTTAATTTTTTCCATGAAAAGCCCCGTCGCCTTCTCCATTGCCAACATTTGGTCGCGTTTTTCTTTTAGAACGAACCTCTTGTAATTCCTGTTTATCTTCTGTTTGTCTTATATTTATTTTATCCTTTTCTATATTTATTAGTTCCTCCAATATATTCCTTTGTTTTTCCTCTAATTTAAGTTAATTTTTGTTATTTCCACTGTCGACGAAGTGTCCTAATGACTGGTTTGTAGTACGTTTTTAAGGACTTCTGCACAAGTGACCTTTTGCAAAGGTTTGGGTGTAGCTTTATTGCTGGACTGTTTGGGCGTTTCCAGTTTCTTGGCAGATTTATTTTTGGCTTATTGTTTACGGCCATGGTACGTGTCCTTTTTGTTTCAGTTTCTTTACAGATTTCTGTTTCTCTCTAAAACTTCTATTAACTTATTTTTGCATTCAATTATGGTAGTCTTATCTTTAATAATAGAATGTAGTAGTTTTATTGTATTAGATTGCAAGCAATTATTGCAGTAAAATGTCTTGATTCGTTCTTTTAGTTGCATTACTTTTACTTCTGAAGCTGTAAAATTTGAACATGTTTTGCATAGTAATATTTTACATCCATCGCATACAAAAAGTGATTGTTCATTATTACTAGTTTCACAAGAATTGCATTCCATTATGTGTTGTGTATTTTATCATTTCAGAATCATTCGGCGATTCAGAGTATAAGTTTACTATATGCTACCTAAAATAACTTTTTGTACCACCTCCTAAAGTCGTGGGATTAAAAAGTGAAATACCCTATA
Source organism: Tetropium fuscum (assembly GCA_964058915.1). Classification (NCBI taxonomy): domain Eukaryota; kingdom Metazoa; phylum Arthropoda; class Insecta; order Coleoptera; family Cerambycidae; genus Tetropium; species Tetropium fuscum. The sequence continues at coordinate 13,087 of CAXKVY010010365.1, forward strand.
ACTTATATAAGTGTTTTTTAATTGGTAACTATAAAACCAGCCTTGTTACTATAAGTTGCAAATGTAACCCAATACCTACCTAATTATTGATCAACTGAGTAAATAACTGGGGTTTCAATATAAATTAGTTATTCCCAGTTAATTAAATTTGTATAACATTAATTTTATATAACATATAAATAGATGATATTTGTGAGAAACAAGGGCGTCGCCAGTTTTCAAGCTGGGGGGGGGGGGGCAGCTGAAAACGTTATAGCGCCGCAGGAAAAAAGGTCACGCGCTTTCCTAGTAGTACTTCATAAATTCAAGGAAAAATCCATTTGAATAAAAATATAAACTGTCACAAAAATTATTTTTTGAACTTAAAATTATTTATAAATATTATTTTTTGAACTAAAAATAATATTTATTCACAAATTACTCAGTAGGATAAATAAATTGGAATAAATAAATTACATTAATGATGCAATTATATAAACGACGTTAGAAACGACAGGAAATCAGTAAATTTGTCCATGGTTTCAGGCTCTAGGAGGAGGGAGCAACCGCCCCCTGCCCCCCTGACGACGCCCATAATGAGAAATACTTTTATGAAAATGGTATGATACATATAGGTACGGCAATTCTATGGTGCAACAGCAATGCTTATAGAATTAGTTACTAGAATTAGGACCTTTTGGCTAGATTCTTAAATCCGAAAAATAATACGTTTTCTTCTTCGTTAAAATAATCTAGTCTAAAACGGTGATTTTAATATTTAATAGAAGGCGTTTATTAATACAATAGGATTTTAATTACATCCTGGTGGAATAAAGTCATCCCGAATTAATTCAAACGTTCGCTGTAATAACGGCGGCCGTTTCACAATGTAAACAGTAAATGGCAATAAGGTATTAAGTAGAATCGCAATTTCTGTGTGCAAACAATAAGTTGATAGAGCCATGTCGACGGAACGGCTCAGATTCCATCTGAAGGCAATTACCGATGAATTACCGCTTCAACAAATCCGGTAATTAATCCAAACTTAAAACAGTGGCGTGCGATAAGACCATCTTTCTATGGCAAGAAATATGTCAACAAAACAACAAAAAATACATGTAATATGTCTTGGGTTACCCGAAAGGGTATTGAGTTGATATTTACTCATGCTGCAAAGGGACACAAAGCTTGAAAAAAAAATTGGTATTTAAATGTGATGTTTATATTGACGTTAGCTGTATAACATATGTCAAATAATAAAAATAAAATATACCGTCCCAGTATATACCGCATTTTACTTTGTCGGGCAATAGATAGATATTACATATTCAGAACAACAGATTTAGAACAACATATTTATTTCCCAAATTTATTTTTGTAAGCACGTCTTCTTTTTGCACAATATCCTCATCCTTCTTATCGGGAAACAAAAATCGAAAATCGAGTGATTTTTTTAGTTAATTGAACTTCATCACTATCTACCGCTTCCATCCGTCCTAGAAAATGCTTAATACTTTTATTTAGTAAATTATGTTAGACCAGTACAAAATCATCAAAATCATGCTCGCCAAAACTGTGTTGAATCATCAAAGATGTTTTCTCCATCTCAATCAATATCGCTGGATGATTTTTTAACGTTTCACGCTTGACGTTTTACTTTTTCCTTTCAGCCCTATCTTTTTTGTTGTTTTTTCCCAAATAGTGTACCTTGGATACCGCTTTGTTTCTTCCTCTGCGAGTAACATTCCTTTCTTGGGCATTTACATACCGCCGTACTTCTTCTGGAGTAACACATTTTTTGCAAGCACGTTTTCTACTTTAAGCATTTCAGCTCATTGAAGGTTTATTCATTAAGCTTTAGAAGAAAATCAATTATCCCAGTATATACAGCTTGTCCCTGATTAACACTATCACATGGTACATTGTGGAACAATATATAGATATATAATATCAATAAATTTTGGTTAAGCACGTCTTCTTTTTGCACAATGTCCTCATCCCTTTCATCAGACACATCCTTTAACACTATCTGCCGGTTATATCTGTCCTACAAAATGCTTAACACTTTCCTTCATCAGATATTGGACCAAAAGTAAAAGATATGTCTTCATCTAAATCACTATCGCTAGATGATTCTTTTTTTTAAATCGTTTTACGCTTGGTGCTTTGCTTTTTCTTTCCAGCTTCATATTTTTTGTTGTTTTTTTCTAGCTCGCTGTTTTGCTGTTTCTTCTATATTGTGTAGTACCTACCTTGGATACCGCTTTGTTTCTTCCTCTGCTAGTTGTCTTCATTTCTTGTGCATTTACATCTGGAGTAATAAATTTCTTTACAAGCACGTTTTCTACTTTAGGCAGTACAGCAGAATTCTCATTGAAGGTTGATATTCCGCTTGCACAAGGTGTAATTGTGTCTCTTTGGCAGATTCCGCTCATCGAGGTTTTTGGTTTATTTCCAGATATTCTCTTCGTGGAGGGTTGTGTTTTGTTTAATTCTTCACATACGTTTGTGTGGTCCACTAACAGTTCTGATTAAAGTCCTGCATGTCTGTCGGTCACATAAGAAGTCATGAAGTCTGCCTCTCCAACACTTGGATTGGATACACTAATATTGTATCCTCCCCTTTTCAAGCACACCACTGATTTATAACAAACTGTAACATCAGCAGATTCAGTCAATCTTATTGTCGTACACTTCGCTCCCGTTATTCTACTGTTCAAACTAATTTAGCGATATTAATTAAAACTAATATTCTCACTAAAGATTTTGCAATAATCATATCCACATTTAATTACTCTACTATTCTTGGTTTAAGCTCAAAACTCGATCATAACGTGAATAATAATGGATTTGATGGAAAAGCGGTTGAAAATATCTGCTAAAAATATGTTCTTGTTTGCATATTTTTGTAATATATTGTAGTTAAAGCTCACCGTATGGGGGCAGCATAGTGTAAATATCAGCGAATTTGGAATTTACGAAAACTGACAAATTATTTTGAAAAATTTTATAGGAAAGAATTGTTTATTTTGGTAGCAGACAGGATGGTAATTTTATGGTTTTATGCACTTCCTGTAGAAAATCCTGGCTCCATTTTCTGACAATAATGTACAGGAACAAAGCAAAACATAATTCGTAGACGAACGCACAAAACATAACCACAAAACTAAGCGTATAAACAACTAAAACTGGGCGTGTGCTATTGGCGTTCTGCCAAATGCTGCCAACTTAATTCCCGGCTGTGTGACGTCACTCAGTCCCAAGGTCAAGTTACTGTTGAAATAGAAATCGAGATTGTGTCATTACAAACGATGAAAAAAAAATTTTGCGCAAAATATTAATATTTGCGTCTGCTGTAACTATTTTAAAATCAAGGGTGAGGCTGTGTGACGGCAGTAGCCCGACCCGCCTCGACAACTCTCGCTGCATTTACGAAACACACAAGAGCGTCGCAGTAATCAGTTTGCGGTAGTCACAGTGGGTCCCGAATAATTATTGTTAAATTCTGTGTACTTTAACGATATTAAAAATGCCAAACAAAAAGTGGTGTTTTGTACCAAAAGGTACAAATACGTCCAGTACAAACAACACCACAGAAAATTTTTGTAAGCTCCCGCACACCGTAAAAAGTGGTTTGCCGCAGCTTGGCGAGATGTAAAATCAGTTTCTTCCACGTCGACCCTGTACTGCTGAAGATCATTTCGACCTGGAAAAAGATATGGAAAACTACCTAGAATACAAGATGAGTACCGTTCGAGCCCGGATCAATCCTAGTGTTGCAACACTAGGATTGATCCACATAAATTTGCATGTCAACCGGGTAGACATATCTACGAAACAGCGACAACTGCCTGAACCTTCAACAGTAGAAATTCAGCCACGGTTATGTGACAAGTCATGCCGAACACAACTGGTGCATTTTAGAAGCAAGTCCGTTCAAATGTCGCAAAAACGGAAACTAACGGATGCTGTTGTATCACCAATAAAATTTCCATACTTAAAACCAAATTTCCATTTGGTTCATACTTAAAACCAAAGTTCTGATTAGGTTCTGATCTAGGCCATTCCATAATTCGACTAGGCGTCCTTCCAATTCTTGTAAATTTTGGGGTTGTCGTCCCTCACTTCGTAACCGCCGACCGATAAAATCCCAAACATGTTCAATGGGGTTAAGCTCGGGGCTACCGTCTGGCCAGTCTATGTGATCAATTCCAACTTCTTCAAGATAATTTCTCACGATAAGAATCGTGTGGGGACGCGCATTGTCTTGCATAAGTAAAAAATTGGGTCCTATATAGGGGGCATAAGGCAAAACATGTGCTTCAAGAATGTCTGTGATGTATCTGTCAGAATTGAGATTTCCAGTCACAGTTACCAAGTCCGTTCGCCCAGTCAAAGATATTCCGCCCCGCACCATGACGGATCCACCTCCATATAAAGTTGTGTGCAAAAAATTGCATTGACTGTATCGCTCATCGGGTCTTCGGTAGACGCGATTACGTCTGTCACAATTATACAAACTGAACCTTGACTCATCAGTCCAAAGAATACGTTCCCAATCTGCTTCCATCCAATTAACATGCTCATTGGCAAAATTCAATCTGGCTCTTCGATGATCTACTGTTAATGCGGGTCCTCGAGCAGCAATCCTGGGTCTTAAATTTGCCTCCCTCAGTCGTCGGTGTACAGTTTGAACGCATATGAGTGGACCACCTGCGTCTTGAAGTTGTGCTCTTAAATGTGTTGCAGTTATAAATCGTTGTCTTACAGCATTTACTCTTAAAAAGCGATCCTTCCTGGATAGCAGAGGTAACACGAGATCTACCTTGACCGGCCCGTCTGGAATGTTCTCCTGTTTCCGCGTACCTTTGAATTGCTCTCGCTATAGTTGTGTGAGACACTCCCAACCTTCCAGCTATGCGGTTGTAACTCCACCCTTCACCATGTAATGTAGCTGCCTCAACACATTCATCACGAGTTAAATTTCTGGTTTGGCGTTCCATTATTCACTAATTATTGCTGGACTGTCAACAAAAAACTAATGACACAGTTGTCAGTTTATGACGTGTAATCTTCGATTTCCATAGCTTGCTAGCTGTTTGAGTTGTCCGATAAATGCATGTCATGTGAATAAAAGCATATGGTGTTTCAAAACGGTGTATTTCATGAAGTAAAAGAGATAAACAAATGAATAAAAAAGAAAATGTAGAAAAACCATGAGGCTTTAAATTGGCTATAATTGCAATACCTTGCAATACCTTGTATACAATACCTTGCCCACAGGAGGTTTTGAAATTTTGGAAAAAAACATAACATTTTTATAGCACCTGGTATAATATCAAAATCATTCGTTTTACCAAAACAACTAAGACAGTGATATTCCTAAGAGAAAAACCTACAATTTGAAAAAATAATCGACCAAAACGAACAAAAATTGTCGAAAATACATAACGTCAAATTTGAGTTAACTTTTTGGTTGTGCGTTAAATAAGTTGCGCAGTGTATACCGCTAAATAAAAAATCGAGCTAATTATTCTTTCCAAAAGATTGGGCATTTGTTTTTTGGCATATCAAAGACACACAAGTGAAATTTTTACAAAATCCATTTTTATTATGGAAGCGTTTTGTTTTTTTTTTGTTTTTTTTTAGTAGTTATAAAATTGTATAATGTGACTCCCCTCTCCCCCTAAATTTAATTGTTCCCCAAGTAGACCCCCAAAGAATAAGGTTCTGTCTACGTCCCTGGCCGTTCTCCTAGGAGTTCTCTCATGAAAAACATATCCGAGGTACTCTGGCGGCCATTTGACAGTGCACGACTCTTACATCAGATTTCGTTATATTTGATCTTAGTAAAACTGACTTTGAAACTTGAGGTTCATGTGATGTGTCATTATGACATTCACAATTGTCTATTTATTACTTATCAAAATTAAAAAGTGTATTATTATTTTATCAAAAAAAATCCAAATTAACAAAGAACGTCCCAAAAATGTTCAAAATGAACTAAATTATAAAAATTAAGTAACTTAAAACTACAAAACTCCAACGCGAGTAGGTCTGTATAAAATTAATATTTCGTCCAGGCGCCATTTGAGTCTATTACACCTTGTAATCGACGGCTCATTGATGAAACAAGTGTCCTCGTGTAATCTACGTTGATATTCTCCCAAGCATTTTCAATTGCTCCCCACAAATCTTCGGCATTTGCTGGGTGGAAATGTCTATTACCAGGTCTATTATAAATATTCTTAACAATCATCGACCATGCATTTTCAATTGGGTTTAGGGCGGGCGACTTTGAGGGCCAAGGTAGCACGTTTATGTTGTGTTCATTAATCCAGTTAGTTACAATTCTTGATGTATGAATTGAGCAATTATCTTGCTGGAAAATAAAATTCTGAGGATACAACATAGTGACGGACGGCAGCATAATATTGTCCAATATGCGTATGTAACTGCCCGTAAGGCGCTCTCCTATCCTCCAGCAAACACCGGGACCTAGGGAACTTATCCATGCCCAAACATTGATGGAAAAACGTCCACTCCGGTTGGTAGGTTTAATATACCTCTCTTCATACCTCGAATTCTGAGGTCGGTAGACGCGGATGGAACCATCATGACATGACTGAAAGACCTTTTCGTCGGAAAATATGACATTATTCCAAAAGTCGTCGGGCCTACCGACAAACTGGTTCGCAACATTAAGACGTTGTTCTTTATGCCTTGGCTCCAAAAATACCTTGTTTGCTGCCGCATAATTTCGTAACTCTGAACCCTTCACCCGCCGCCTTGCAGACCTCACAGATCCAGGAAACTCCGTTTCGAAACAGGCCGTCACTGCTGTTTCAAAGTGATTCGTTCTAAGATGGTCTAGGAAGAGGTTGTCTTGCTCCACAGTGCTTATTTTACGACGCCCTCCGCCGTGGACGTAGCGAACGTTTCCTACTGCATTCCATTTTTGAGTTTGAATATACAAGTCTTACTCACATTTAGCTCATCTGCAACTGCCTGTAATGACCAATCATTTTCAAGCAATGTAACAGCTCGCATTTTTTCAGGTTCAGTTAACCGCGGCATTTTAATATTTGAAAACTAATAAAGTGGTTTGTAAATTACGGAGTTAATTACAAACTGACATTTGTTTGAAGTTTCAAATAAGTGTCAAAATGAAATATAAAAAGATCACATTACAATATCAAAAAAAATCGTACATTTTCAAATGGCCGCCAGCCATGTACCTACCTACCTTTTTTTTCATAAAGGTGTAATAAAACCTCATTATGCTTGCAAAACGACCCAATTTCGGGGTTTTCGATAGGCGTACTTAGGTAAAAACAATATAAAGTCGACATTATTTTACCTATATAGAAAAAAACAGATAAATAATTGTTCAAAAATGGTAATAGAATCAAATTCCTCAAAGAAATACGAAAAAATACCCATTGGTGCTCAACTAACAAAAATTTAGGAATATATTAAATATCTACTCGCCGGACTACTTTAACGCCGCTGCTCTGTAGTACGTTTTCTAGCCTCGCGCGGACCCTTGATTTTAAAATGCTCACAGCGAACGTAAATATTAATATTTTGCGCTCAAATTTTTTTTCATCGTTATAATATAATATAATAACAAAATTTCTCGATTTTAGTTGGAATAAAAGAAATACGAAAATATCCGAACTTGTCTGTTGCTATGATAAATATTTATTTTTTTTATTAAACTGAGATTTATATTCGAAACAAATTTGCACGAGGTGAATATCTATCAGTTAGCTTTAAAATGAAAATATTTGTTTTGATATTTAAGAATCTATTGAGAGCCTTTTTACTTACAACCGTGTAAACTTTAATTCTAAAGCTACTCGCCAAAAGTATGCTCATTTTAAGTATTGAGCTCAAAATCGAAATTTACTGAGTTTACTAATTTCAATAAGGCCGCCTATAGTTTAAAATGCTCTTAAGGCCTTAATTTCCAAGATACGGGGCGTTAAACTCGTACATTGGACACGCATTTCACCATATGCGTTGCGCCTCTTTATAATAATTTCCAACTCAACGGTATTAGTTAATATGGGGCTTAACAGGTTGTATGTTTTTGTTTTAGCAAAAAATGGTCGGAATATAAGCAGTGATATTTGGTATAAATACAAGGAGGGTTACAACAATGCTGTTAGGAAGAGGATTACAATATCGAGTTTAAAATAACCATAAAAATAATAAATATTATGCTGATATATTTTATAAAATATATTTGATATTCTTATAAGGATAATATTGTTAGAATACGTGTTATTATAATGTAAGAACACATCAGTTAAAAGTTTTTAATTATTGCATTATTTAGTTTTCAATTATAGCTGTTCATAATTTTGTAGTTACAATTTTACTTATTTTAAGATTTGATTTACATTGTCAGTATAATAATTCTCATTTTATTATTAAAGAAAAAATGTTCGATATTATTTGTTCCATATTATTTTGTATTACTACAATGACATTACCGAATTTCCTTCTAATAATTTTATAATCCTCTAATTTGTAATAAGCGGATAATGACGAGACCCAAACCAAGGGGGTTCAGAACTACTAAGTAAAGTAAACCTGATTACTTTCCCTTGTTGTTATGTTCTGCATTAAAAGTCTACCAAAACCAAAGAACTAAACTATGTGTCTCCATAAATAAACATCGTTTATCTAGTGTATCGATGCCCTCGTTGGGCGCCAATCTATGAAGACTACTTGCTTCTTTACTTAATACTGATTCAGTTTCATTCACGTAAAGTTACTCATAAAGTGACCCTGTTAAGCTACTCAAAGTTTAGAAGCAAGGGTAGCCATGAGTTTCAATATTAAAAAATTCAAATTCAAACCTAAGGTAAACCATCCAGTTTATTGGACACTCAAGATATTTTTTTAATTTAAAAACTTGTCAAAATATTATTTTAGGTCCTATGAACGTGCGCCGATAAGAAATAGACCCCAATTATATGATCTTTACACATATGTATCTGCATTTGCGTTTTTGCGAGTTCTAATTATTTCTTCTATTTATCAATGGTTCGGGATGTTGCAAATTAGTACCAGACTCTTACAATCAAAACCTCGCTCTTCCAAATCATGTGCGGGCTCGTCCAATTTAATAACAACGTTAGGCTCCTCCGATTCGATTTCGGGATCCATTACTTCCATATCAACTATTTGTAAAGGGTCCGCCAATAAGCGCGCTCGATCTTTAAAATGAAATAAAGCAAGTTGTGTGAGAGGTATAAATGAAATTTATTTTTTGTTTGAAAGAGTATTCGAAGGCATTATGTATGGAAAATAATATCGGTCAAATGTCCACCTCGGCTTCGCTGGGTGGCGCGCATACGAGAAGTCCAATTTTCAATGACTCTGGCGCACAAATCGGGCTGTATTTCATCGATGGCGTGGCGTATGTTGACTTTGAGGGCATCAGTGTTTTGTGGTTGGTTTGCGTAGACCTGTGATTTAAGAAAACCCCACAAGAAATAGTCTAGTGGGGTTAAATCGCACGATCTCGGTGGCCAGTTGATGTCGCCTCCGCGCGAGATAACCATTCCTCCGAAGCGCTCGTGCAGAAGATCCATTGTGGCGCGCGCTGTGTGGCTCGTAGCGCCGTCCTGCTGAAACCACATATCCTCGACATCCATATTGTCGATTTCATGCCAGAAAAAGTTCGTTATCATGGATCTGTATCGTTCGCCGTTTACCGTGATGGACACACCATCGTCGTTCTCGAAGAAATACGGCCCGATGATGCCTCCGGCCCAAAATCCACACCAAACAGTTACCTTTGCTGGGTGCATTGCGACCTGGTGGACCTCCTGTGGATTGTTCTCGGCCCAATAACGGCAATTCTGCTTGTTGACATTCCCATTTAACCAAAAATGTGCCTCATCGCTGAAGATGATTTTGCGACCAAAATCGGGGTCGACTTCCAACTGCTCTAAAGCCCAATCAGCGAAGATACGGCGCTGTCTATGGTCGTTTATTTTGAGCTCTTGTGTCAGCTGGATCTTGTACGGATGCATGCCCAAATCCAGATGCAAGATTCGGCGAAGTGATGTTTCCGAAAGGCGGAGTTCCTGTGCGCGACGTGAAATTGACTGTCGCGGATTTTCACGCACACTATCGCGCACAGCGGCGACATTCTGGGCAGATCGGACGTTTCGACGACGCGTCGGTGTTGGCTGATTGTTCACCGAACCGGTTGCCTCGAATTTGTTAATCAAACGACGGATAGTCGACTCAGCAGGACGATCAATTGCACCGTAAAATTGGCGGAGCGCGCGGAACGTTGCTCGAACCGATGAATGATTTTCGTAATAAGTTTTAACGATTTGCACATGTTGCTCGCGGCTGAATTGGTTCATGGTGATTTGTGAAGATACACTGAATAATAACAACTACGTTTGCCAACTATACCACAAACAACATGGCCGCCATGAGCTGTCAAAGATCGAGCGTCCCTATTGGCGGACCCTTTACATTATTTTCTCGTTTATTTTCTTCTTTATCATGTTTTCCGAAATAATTCCACATTTGATGAAGTGTTAAAAATCATTGTTGAATCCTTCTTTAATTAATGAATATTGAATCGAATGCTTTGAATTTAGTTATAATCTCATATCCTAAGAAGTTCATGAAAATTTGATTATCCATTGTAATGGGATCGAAAATTTGATTATCCATTGTAATGGGATCGGCAAGTGGTACCTGAAAACGATAGACAAATAAACGACCAAACAACATAAAATCAATAGAAACCACGAGACACACACTTCTTCATATTGATCAACACTTACCAAACAATGCATCGGGGTTAAAGGGAAATAGCCCACATGCTTTAAAGCCAATTTGTTGTCGTGGCTTAACGATTTTTGAAGTGAGTTATTTGCATGAGAGTGATTTTTCAAGCATATGACAGATATGAGGGAGAGAGAGAGAGAAACAGAGATATCGAATGCAGCTTTGACTTGGGCAACGATCCCCCACAAGTGTTCTAAAGCGGAAAGCAATTTTGATACAATTTATAAATGAACGTGACAGAATCAAAATTAACCAGAATACAATATTACTTATGCATATCCTCCTGGATATATCTGGATTGGGCTTTCTAATCTGATCCAAATGGATGATGATCTTTTTGCGGAGGATGCGTCCTTGCCACTACTTCACTTTCTTCGTGAGAAATTCCGTTTAGATATGAATAACGACCGGAACATTGCCACGACTAAATCAGGAACAACGATTGATGCTATATTCTCAAGAAATCTACACCATTTAGAAGAAGCATTCATTTCTATCACGTGTACTGTGCCGCACGTGGATTTTTCTTACAACTGTTTCTAAAAGTGGAGCAAATGTTATTTTGTTAGAACTTGTCCCGGATTATTCTCACAAAATTCTCTAGCAGATTTCTTCCAGCCCACTTTTATGGGTCCAAACCTTAGACCATCTCAAAGATGGTCTAAGGTCCAAACACTGCTATATCGCATGGTTGCAAAATCCTAGTGGAATTTGGATATAAAGCTATTACTTCAATATTTAATTTATTGCAGAGTAGGCTAAGTTCATAAGTCAAGTGGGACTTATGTCCTTCCAGAAATAATATAACAGGGAACTGCATCTTGTTTTCAATCACCTGTGGATAAAATATGTTTTTTATATAATCATAAAAGGTAGTCATCCAACCATTATCAGAGCGGTCAATTCCCCAGGTGGAGTTTACGGTTACAGATATTTTTCCAGGAATTCTTTTGTAAGGAAAAAATATCATTGGTAGGCATGTCAGTGCAGAGGCAGACGTAGAAAACATCACGGTAAGATTTTCCTTCTGGGATCCTTTATCTACAACATAAACGTTTTTTATAGCTTTTCCAGCAAAAATTTTACCAGTGCTTGGATAGATGCTTCTAATATGTGCCTCTGACACACAAACACTTTTGCTGAACTTACTGCTTCGGTGATTCTCTGTACAATCGTAGGATGTCTCCTAAGGAAGGCCTAGGTAAATTAGTAAAATAATAATACTAAATAAAGCATTGTAAAAAAAACAAATAGAAATAAGTTAGTTTTACCTTAATCCAAGATTCACCGGGTCTATGGGTTTTGAAAGCATTGGGCCGTGGATTGTCTATTAAGAATTATTGACCACTATTCAAAATACCATCTTTTTTTCTTGGGAATCCTAGGTTTGCCAATTCTTCTATCCACCTAAGGAGCATAATATAAGATCTAAATCAAATACATATCAATGTACAAACTGTTGATTGTCTTACGTAACTAGCTTAAATTCTTCTCACACAATATAGGTGATGGACCGCAAGTATCTTTATTTCCACGGTTTTTTAATATAAACTGCAATATAGATTTTGGTACACTACATTTTTTGCGGCTGCTCTTAATGACATATTATTGTTTTTAACATCATTTATGGCAGACTCCATAGAGTTGACATCATTGGTTCTTCCTTGGCATTTGGTAGGTATTCAAAAATTAAATACACCTAAAATAGAAGTTCTAGTTATTGTACTGAAAAATCTTACTCTGGTCAGTTATTGGACACCCTCTAAATTCTAACCTAACTATATATAATTTCTTGGGTTTTCATATTTTTGCTATTTAAACAAGATTATCACAGTAGTATAACACACACTTTCTTAACAAAAGCACAAAAATGCCGCCACTATTTACACATCGAGCAAAGACAGAGTAGGTGGAAACAAACAAAAGGGCGCATGCATCGCGATAAAGAGATAGGCACCATCTCTGAAAATTCAGAGAAACTAAATGGTAAGTAGAAATCTTATTTCTGGGTGACAAACTCAAACCGTCCAATAACTACAACGTGTCCAATAACTGGATGATTTACCCTATATGGATTTAAGTATTGACAAAATATTATGACGATATGGAATCCGATAGATATGGCCTGGAATGTCAAGGACAATAATAAGACCACAAGAATAGAAAATAAAATACAATGCAACAAGCTCAACAAAACAATGTACCAGCACACAGCCTTAGCTATAATAATAGGCTTCCAGCAGAGCCCACTAAAGGCGAAACACCCAAAAGCTGTGCCACCATCCACAAGGAACTCATATCTTGCAAGGAGGGCTGTGCACCCTAAAGGTGCACAGCCGAAAAAGAAGGATGATAACCTGCGAAGTGTACCACCTTCAAAGAAAAGAAACCGGTCGGGAACCTCCTCCGAAGAGGGTATAAGAAGACGAGACAGGACGGAATTTAAAAAAATCGCCATGTTATAAAATTATAGCGCCTAACTATAAAAGTTATCCGCAACCTAGCATGTCTTCATCTCAAGTACTGGCTGAACAACAAAAGCTAATTTCTTCAAAGAGAGTAGCCGCAAAAGAGAATTTTCTACTTCAAGCAAAAAAAATGTTACGAACGTCAAAAATAAAGTTTCCTCCTGCCCAAATTGGTGATACCGTAAGAATTCAAGATGATGTCGACTGTGGTCGTACCGACCCTCGAAATGTATTAGCGGTTGTTGTTGGAATAGAGAATAGAGGATTCAGGCTTTTATAAATTAGCAAACAAAAATGATACTTTGAAACAAAAATAACTAATTCAAAAAGTGGAGGGCAAGGCTATACACGTTGCAATTGCAAAAGGAAGTGTTCGACGGCTAAATGCAGCTGTAAAAGCAAAGGCCTTTTGTGCAATTCCAAGTGTCATGGTAGTTTAGGTTGTTGCAATAAATAAGAATGTCATACATTTTCTTGGTTTTCTATATTTCGGCTTAAGAATTAAAATGTATGTGTATGTTTATTATATTGACATTATTTTAGTTGTGTTTCGTGATTTGCAAATGTTCTACTGTTTGTTTTAAGTTCAACAATTTCCTTAAGTTTATTGGAAAACTTTTCCCAAGTAGTTTTATTAAATAAATATTACCTATAGTTTTATTTTTCTTTTCCTTTATTAAAAAAATGTTTCTTTTCAACATACACCATGAGTACATGCTGAATGTCGACATTCATCGGTGTAAGTTAGAAATAATGATATTTCACCAATATTTCGGATATACGCCAAGCAACTTACAACAAGCAACAGTAACAAATACATACAAAAACGCGACGCCGTTTTACCAATTAATTGCTCAATTATACCTCAAGGTAGGTTACGGTCTAACACAGAGATGCGATTTAATTAAATATTGTTCTTATTTAAAAAATATAAAATAAAAACTCATTATTTATTCATATTTATTTATTATAACATAATAAATAGAACTTACAGTGTTTCCTGATAATTTAACAACATTCTTTGATTGCATTCAGTGTTTAAACGTTTATCATTTAAACACTTTTAGCTATCAGTTCGTCGATTTTTCTTTGCTGTATTCTCCTGTAGTTTGTATTCACAGTTATTCACAGTAATTATGGGTAAGTAGATAATACAAATTTTCTTTTAAAAAAATTATATAAACTGACAGATGTTTGAAATCTGTTATGCAGTCATAGCAACACGTGTGCCACAGTGACAATACAATAATATAGTATTGTGACTTATTATTATAGCTCTGCTATGGACCGTGATAAAGTAGAACATTTACATTAAATTGAGCATTGTCACGTGACAGAAATTATATTCTCAATATTATGTTTATCTATATATTGTAATGGGTAGGTATTATAATTATTTTGCAATTAACAATACGGGTATTTATTTCAATTGCAGCTGTGTTCCACCATATAAATAATTTAGAAGTTGTAGGCACAAAAAGCAATAAATTCCTAAATAATTTGAACGCGGAAGCATACCACAGATGTTCCAAATAAGTTTGTAAGAATATGGGTAAAATATTACCGGAGAATAATCAGTAATATTATCCTAAGTAACCACAAAAGGATTGTTTCGTAAGAAAGATCTGATTTATAGGTTTAGTTTTAATTGTCTAAGTAAGTCCTAAGTTTTAGAATTACATGCGGTTTTAATTTTTAATGGAGTAAGTGCAAGTGTACCTGATGCTTTCAAACTTAAACAGTTGAATTTATTATTTATATGTAGGTGAACATCTGCGTCTAATAAAATGTGGCGTTACCAAACAAACCTTTCTTATGAATGATATATATTTCGCGTTATACTTTTCGAATTTGAATTGTTATTTTTGTTTTTATTAAAAATATAGTTGCCTATTATATATAATTCTTTATTATTCTCTTACATTTGCCTTATTATAGGCACAAGAGAAAATCAGGAATATATGATAAACAATTCATGAGATTCCAAGACTTGAAACTCGAATCTCTATCGTAAGTACAGTACTAAAATTACGTTAATAGGTTCTGATATTTGGTTTCTAAAATCCTGTAAACGTCATTCTGTTTTTCCGAGTTTCATTCAAATTAAAATTGCAAATTGTTCGAATATTTCAAATAAGGTTGCTTTATTTGCAAAACAAAAATGGATGGTTTTAGAAATCAATTATATGTACAGTAAACGGAGTATGCTTGAAATACAAGCATATGATCTTTACAAGAAGCTTACTTTTAAGTTAAATAATTTAGAATATGAACAATGGTGCGAATTTAAGAGGAACATGTTTTTATCAATCAACGCGAAATTTATCAAAAAAATGTCTTCACAAAATAAAAAATTTAAAAAATTGACTACTAATGTACCAAAAAATGTTCCTCGGAAGATCGTTAACATTGTGGAAAATCACTCGCCACACTCTTTTGAAAAAGATGAGCTTGACCTTCTAAACAAGGGTTTAAAATTTGCTGTAGCCCCTTCTGATGAGATTTTGGATGATGTCGTGGCAGGGATTGAAAGTTCAATTCAATATCTGCCTGATTCATCCAAGGGTCTCGTCAGAGTGGCTTGCAGGAACCAAATTTCTAAAAATATAATGAATAACGTAGACAATAGAAAGTCATGCTCAAAGAATCCTAGAAAGATTATCAAAAGATTGCGCGAGAAAGATTGTTTTTATTTAAAAGCAGAGCAAGGTAATAAGGTTGTTATTTTAGATAAAGAGGACTACTATGAACGGGTAAACAACCTAATTAGTAATGGTCCTTATAAAGAACTTACTAGAAACCCTTTACCAAGAATGACCAGTGAAATAAAAAATGTCCTCAAATCATGTCACAACCTTATTACTCCACCTGTTAAGAATAGGTTACGTGCATCTAACCCTACTGTACCTAGATTGTATTGTGTACCAAAAATTCATAAGCCAGGGATGTCGGTGCGTCCAATAGTATCGTCTATTGGATCTCCGACTTACCACTTATCAAAATGGTTGACTAAGGAATTTGCAAGTTTGCCCATTGCACAGCCTAGTTTTTCAGTTAAAAATTCGAATGAGTTCATTGATAAGGTCAAGAATATTCAATTGCAAGAGGGTGAAATTTTGATTTCCTTTGATGTTTGTTCATTATTTCCGAGTGTACCAATTCCACAGACCTTGGACTATCTTGAGGATTTACTCGAATTAAACAACTATAGAAAAGAAGTAATAGAAGAATATATAAACCTTTGAAAACTTTGTATGAAACAAAATTCCTTCCGTTTCAATGACAAGTTCTATGAACAACATGAGGGAACCGCAATGGGTAACTGTTTATCGCCTTTCATTGCTGATGTCTTCATGAGTCGATTTGAAACTGAAGCAAAAGAAGAATTCGAGTATTTTCCTAGGATTTGGCTAAGGTATGTGGATGACATTTTTGCCGTGTTTGACACTAAGATTGCGGATGTAGAAAACTTCATTTCCAAATTAAATAGTCGTTTCACTTCTGTAAAGTTTACATATGAACTAGGGAATAATGGAAAACTTCCATTTTTAGATGTATTAGTAATTAAAAATAGTGACAATAGGTTAGAATTTGATATATATATATAGAAAAGATACCAGTACGATCAGATATATCCCTAATTACTCTCACCACTGCTATCAACATAAAATGGCAAGTTTTAATTTTCTTGTCCATCGTTTACTAAGTTTCCCTCTCAGTAATGAGAGGTTTGAAAAAGAAAAAGTATTAATTAAAGATATAGCTGTGAGTAATGGTTATCCGAGAGATATAGTTGAAAAACTAATTAGGAAGCGTACATTTAAGGACACACTTCGTAATTCTACGACCTTTCAAAAGGATATAGAGACTCCAAAATATGTATCCATCCCTTACGAACCCCGGTTTACTCGTGGTTTGAGTAAGGTCTTCAAAAACGTGGGTATAACAGCGATTCATTCATCGAGTAATAAATTACAACAACTTTTAGACAATCCAAAGGATAAAATTGTTCCAAATTAGAGGTCTGGGATTTACGAAATTAGTTGTAATGATTGTGATCAAAAATATGTTGGACAAACGAGACGATCAATTAACACCAGATTTAAAGAACATATGGCTCATCTAAAATATGGAAGATTAGTCAGAAATGTGACCAATAATAGACAATTGGATGCATTCGAGAGCATAGAAATTGTAAAATGTAAAAGTAGTATGAATAGCGACAAGGGACCTATACCATATAGCCCGCTTTACGCGTTGCTTAGCAACTAATCATTGAAGCGTGACTAATGATTTCACCATAAATAGTATAAATAGGGTAGATTTTTAGTTAAGATTAGTTTTAATCGTCTCCGGATGATGCCAACTTGGTTGGCGAAACGCGCGTCGAGCGAAGTGAAAGTGTTTTGGTGTTTGTGACTCCGAGTGAAATACTTTTAACATTAAAATATCAAATACCCGGAAATAAATAAACATATATTTGAAATTAATAAGATTGGAACTCCCATTATAATAAATGGTTGTGCAAAATATAAGCTTTGTTCGTAGAGCAATAATTATAAAATTAAACGAACTTACCTTAAGTGAAGTTCAATTATAATTATATGAAATGCCTCGTCCGAATAGATCGGATTGTAGTATACTCATTTCCGCTAGATGGTACCACACGCTTCAAAGATAGAAAACATTTCTCCGTGCTCCCGATGCCGTCGTCCATGTTTCGTCGCTTCATTCTCATTTTTTTAAAGCCATTCTATTGTTGCAACATCACAGGGATTCGAGTGAACTAAATTAAACTTGTTAGGAGTTTAAGGGATGGGTGGGACTGATCTATTCGGACGAGGCGTTTCATATAATTATAATTGAACCTCACTTAAGGTAAGTTCGTTTAATTTTATAAAATTATATTCCACTCCTCGTCCTCTAGATCAGATTGTAGATGTTTAAAGCTGTTGAAACACCATAACCATTTGTTTCAGACTAAATTGATTCCTCTAATTTATTACATGTGAGAAATATAAATGTAACCTTAAAATAGAAGTTAAACTCTTTTAGGTCTATATTTTAACATCAATTAACTCGTAACATTAGCTAACGATAACTCTAACCAATAATTGCCTTTTCGAAGTATTTATTACTAAGTAACGGTCTGTTGTAAAAGTTCGCGAATAACTGGGAGGTTGTACTATGAGCCGTGAAAATAGAAGTGTCCAACCCGCTTTTCCCTAATACTACTTTCATCCAACGGCTGATAGTTTGGCTTGTGGCGACTCTGTATGGTTTTTTGTATGTGATAAACAGCTTATAAATTTTCATTTGTTGGTCGTAAAATCTCCATTTTTTGGAGGTAACAAAAAAGGGCTCTAGCTGCGCAAAGTTTGTTATTGAAATTTGGCAATCTTAGTAACGGTTGCCATCTAGTTCCCGAAGTTTTTATTACGTCGGAGATATTACGTCCACACCTTCTTTCGTGACATGAATGAATTTTGAATTTTAATTAACGATAGGGTTTGTACCCTGTGTGCCGTTACTATGGCTATTAGAGTAACCACCTTACGAGTAAGTAACTCTAAACCTAAGTTTTCATTAACATCTGGAATATATCCGTAGTGCGGATTGAGATCAGCTGCACTTAGGCCCCATTGGGCCCCTTGTGCTTCCTCCATGAGGGAAATGTCTCCCTAGGTCATCGACCAGCCCAATGTTGTACAAAAGGTGATGATGTTGCCCAGGGGCATTTCCCTCAAATTGGCCATAGAAGGCCAACGTTCCCCCAATATGGATTCTCTGGTCGATGACACGGCGGGACATTCGCAAAGTACCAGGCCCAAGGATACTCAGGCTGGCTGCCTTCTTGGCCAGTTCGTCAGCTTCAATATTGCCGTTGCATGGTGAGTGTCCTTTGACCCAGCACAGGCAGATGTTATTCATCTGACATGCTCTCACAAGTGCTTGGTGACATTCCCATGTTGACCTTTTAGTTATTTTATAATTTTTCAGGGCCAGTAGTGATTGTCTACTATCTGTGCAGATTCTTATTGTCTTGCTCGTTATTTCTCTGCGAGCAATATCTTGTGCGGCTATGGTTATACCAGCGTTTGTACTACACTGGCATTTTTGTACATAGTCCAGTTGCATCGGAGTCGCAGATTTCTGGAATATATACCACAGCCTGCTCCATCCTTTTTCTTTGATCCGTCCGTGAAGACATAGTTTACACCTTCAACATCTCGTCTTCAACAGTAGTATATATGGTGTAAGGTTTATCAAAGACAAGCCGAGGCGGAATACCACCTGCACATGCCTGTAAAAAGGGTATCTTTCTGACAGCCTCAGTCCACAGGCGGCTTCTGGTTTAGCCACAGCTTGCGTTTGTTAATATGCCAACGGATTTGAGGCGAGTGATGGTAGTCAAAGCCACTTCTTCTAGATGTAGGTCTAGCGGTGGAAGACACAGCATTATCTCCATTGCTCTCGTTGGTGTTGTTCGCATAGCTCCGGTTATGCTCAGACAGGCAACTCTTTGTACCTGGCATAGCTTGAGTTTTGCTGTTATTTGTTGACTCTTGGGCCACCAAACAACAGCTCCATAGGCTAACATTGGTCTTATGCGTAGCCCATTTTCCTTGGTAGTGGCCTTCATAGTTTTAATACCTTGTTGAAATTTTTCACCTTGTTCCTCACTACAGTAAAGCCAGTAATCTAAGTGAGTGCGAAG
>CAXKVY010010366.1:0-28861 GCA_964058915.1 Tetropium fuscum
TGCACAGGGTATAATTAGGAAATAAAGTTTAACTGGGAGGTGCTTACATTTATTTGTTATATGAAAGTACAAAGACTTTAATATGGTGAATACCTACCACAAATGAGTATCTATCTCATTGTATGCTTATATTCATGTAATTATTTGCAGCAATACTGCATGTGAAAATAAACATGAACATTAAATCTGCACTCTGCTGCCAACCCGCCTTAGCTTTATTTTATTATTTTTAACAACTATGCACACAATATAACACAGATCAGTAAAAGAAAAATATAATTTTTGGCTTCTTATTATGAGTAGGTAACTAAAAAATTCATATAAATTAAAATTTTCGCTCATTTTTTAGCAAATTTTATAACACTATTTACCTAGCTGACTTATCATGTTGGTTGCTGAATCAAATTATTCTGTTATTATAATTCTTTTTACATATTCTCAACTTTTCTATATATACCTATATCTCTCATCTATGTTCTGTAATAGAATTCTAAACCATAAATAATGATCTATATTAATATGTATATTTATCAACGACCGTAACTTATATCAAAATTACTACGAAATTAAATATAAAACACCGTTAATTACCGCCTTAGAAATGGCGCAATGTTATTTGACGATTCAAGGTCAACGTTTGTAGGCAATCTACTCCTTTAGTAACCTTGTAGTACAACAACCTACTATCATAATCTAACCTAACCTCATTGTTATACAAGTATTTATTTATTTTTTCATTTATCTCATGTGTGAAATTTTCTTACCGAATCTGCGTAGTGCCTGAATTAATAACAGCAAATTTTTCCCTAATCACGAATATTTGAAGAAAATTATTTGTATTTATATTTATAATTTTAAAAATTATCGTGACTGGCAAAAATTTCCGGTAATAATTCAAGCAGTACGGAGATCAACTGAGAACTGTGCATCTGATAAGAGAAACGCAGCCGTTTTCATGTAGAATTGACAAGGCTCATGAGAAAAAAATAATCCTTGTCGAAAAATGTAGGTCTCGTACCACTTTTTTGATTAAATTAACAGATGATGTTTTCAGGGACCCAACCGATGGGCATGTAAAATATTTTTTCTTAAACATAACAAAGTTAAAAATATACGATTTAAAATATATACGATTTAAAAAAGGAAAATTCAACAACCTGTAGCAAAAAAAATAAGCTACATGCTTAAATTTTTCTTCATAGAGTGACCCAAGGAATCACACCTTGAAATATTGGCACGCCATTAAGAAACCCCCTGTATAAGGCAGCGCAGAGAGCCGCGGATAGCCTTCACGACTTCTATACTGAAAGGAAAAATTCAGCCTCAATTACAGTTGAAACCCATTCGGTTGAAAGTCCACATTATAGCTGCTGTAAATCAATTGGGTTTCAGCAGCAGCAGATGTCAGACTGAAGGTTTTATTTAGCTTGCTAAGATGCTGGACTACATCGTAGTCAATCTAAGCCGCGTAATGGGTAGAAGTTCTTGACATTGGCTGTAGGGCATGTCGTAAGACCTGAGAGACCATTATGCATAATAGGGAATATGCCCATTTTTTTCTTGCATAAAATGTTCTACCATACTAAAATATAAGATATGCAAAATATGTCGCCTTAATTCCCAGTAATAAATTTGTTATAAATTATTAAAGTCTCGCGCGCGAGGGAACCGTTTCAAACAGATTCAGAGTCCTGACGCCACAGCCTAAAATTTACAAACGACCAGCAGACCGATTCGGTCGGCTACAGGAGAGCCCAGAACTCGACCGCTTGATTTCACAGCTCGTTTCGGGCCGCTTCAATTTTATCGCTGTTTAGACCCTTCATACTGATCGCGCGGAATTAGAAATCTTGTTTTTTTGTGAAGTACACGTTTTATTACAACGTTACGCTATGATTTTTAGTATTATTGTTATATTTAAAATTTTAGTCATGTTCCCTATTATGCTGTCATCTTATCCAGCATTTCCGGTCTCTACCTATAGACATCGAAACAACGCGACGCTACGAGTACCATAGATGGTAATAATCTATGGTACTCGTACGGTATATATGAGATACCGGTGTTGCCTTATGCTCCATGAGCACCGTCAGTCACCGAATACTTAATGAAGAATAGCTCTACGCATCTCTTGAGGATGATCGGAGTAAATAAGATCCAGGTCTTAATAGTATTACGGGATCGTTAGAAGCGATTGTGCACAATTTATTGAAAATTCCCTAGATCTAGGGAAAATATGTACAATCTGGCAACACGGCACCCGACAACGTGGCAACATCGCATCTGGAGATACCAGAGACAACACCACATATGCGAAATTACGACCCTCTATGAGATCGAATAACGGAGATAGGTACGCTCCCTGGCAACATTTAGAATTGTTGCGGAATTAGAACATTTTGGTCTACCCTTGCAGATATCGG
This sequence comes from Tetropium fuscum, assembly GCA_964058915.1. NCBI lineage: Eukaryota > Metazoa > Arthropoda > Insecta > Coleoptera > Cerambycidae > Tetropium > Tetropium fuscum. Next base: position 2,424 of record CAXKVY010010366.1, read on the forward strand.
CAGATAACAACTCTTCGATATGCCCCGTATACAATCTGGAGTGGGAATGAATAATCGGGTAGCTTCTTGAAACCTTGATAAGAGTATATCAAGGTCAGCCGAATATCGCAAGAGATCAGTTTTAGTTTAAACTAGACATTCTTAGCTATAAGACGAACTGATTAGCGACTAAAAGTGTTCAGTTTGCGATAGTATTTCAGTGGTGATTTCTTTGTGCAAATATATGTAAATTATTGAGTTTAGAAGTTAATTAAGTATACTTGGATTCTGAACCTTACCACTGATTATATAATTTCGTATACCTTCGTTTCGTATTGTTAAATTTTAGTGCTATAATTCTTATTATTGAATTTAGTGATAAACACTAAATTTGCCGAATCTTTATGCGCATCAGAGACTCGCAATGCAGTTTAGGGGAAGCAAGAATTGTAGGAAAGCTCGAACAGCAATCATTTACTTGCATTCAGAGGCAGAGGTGACAGATTATTATTGTATTGTGCTTACGTGCTTAAGGGTAAATCACAAGTTCAAGACAGTTTAAGATAATCACTTGATTGTAACGTCAATTAATACATCCGTGCACTGCAAATAGAATCCAAGCAGAATGATCTTCCTTGCACATTTCATGAATTTGATATAACTTTATCCATACACAGTTACGTAACAGACCATACGGTTATGAAACATTTTTAAGGAATTATGTAATTAAAATTTTCTGTAGCTACAATTTTCCACAATCCAGGATAGAGTGCTGGTATTGATTTTTTAAGCCTGAACTCTTGCTATCTACTTCTGAATTTTACTTTTAGTTCTTCGTTAGTTATGAGTTTTTTGAGTTCAGCTGTACATTTTTGGATATAATCAGATTTGAGGAGAATGTCGTATTAAAGTGAAATATATTTCAAAAACCGATTCTGACAAATACCTTTTGATAGTAAACCGTGTGCAGCAGCAAGCGACTATAATTTTCATTATTATCACTACAAAGTTGTCCACGTAGTCTGTCACTGTTCATCGTTTGCTTTTAATCTTATTGACTACTTTAATAAGGTTATGAAGCGACGGCGACGTATGCATTAGGCGTTCTTTCTGATTTTTGCAACCAAATATTGACTATGAATATCACAATGTACATTGTTAGTGCTTGTTCTTGTTTCATAGGCGCTATGAAACCCTTATGACGTAATGACAGGACATCATGGAGCACTATAGGGATATATAGTAAATCCGTCAGCACCAGTAGTAGCAGCTGTCAAAATTAATAATGCAACGATCACGATTACGGTTAACCGCCGATTGTTTGATTTATATGATTAATAGTACCCGTCAATATTCACACTTTTCCTTATTGATAGTTTCGAGCATAGTTCGATCAATGATTTGAACCAGTGATCGCCAGCTGCTTTATTTTCCTCCCCCTTCTTTCCAAAAACTTTTTCTTTTCCTATAGCCAGAGAGAAACTATTTATGCAATGATACGCACCATTTTTGGAGTTGGCGCAAATCCTGCTGCTTGTAGTCGTTTTATATGAAAATTGAAATATATCAATTGAAAATTAATTGAATTGGAAATTGAAAATATCAATTAAGAAAATTATTAAATAAAAAACAAATCGACCGAGAAATAATAAAAAAGATATATTATAATATATTATATAAATAAATATATTGCATAAATAATATATTTTGATTTTATTGTTTTGACTGATTTTTCCTATAAATTCTTACATATTTTATATGGAGAGCTGCATAACCTCTAACGATGAAGCGTTCTTAGACAGTGATGAAGAGGGCATAAGAGTCGTAATTGATAATTTAAAAAATCATCTAATCCGAGGTATAATAAACTCGAAGACGAATCAAATTATATACATTGGCTACTATTCTGGATCCCAGATATAAAGCGCGTGTGTTTAGAAGACATACTACTGCTGAAACCGCAAAAGGACAGTTATTTTCTATGTTAACTTTGTATGATAACTATTTAAAACATGTAACAGAATAACAGAAAGTCATAATATACCATATAATTAATATAAGGCAAAACTTCCACGAGTAAAGGATTCTGGGATGTTTGTTAACAAATAATCAAAATAACAAATAACCAGTTAACATATTTAATTAACAAAAAATAGTGTTAACAATAATGTTATATAATAAATTGAAATGGGTGAACCATTATCGCATTTTCAACATACAGTTTAAAATATGCGGTTGAGTTATTTGAGATAGCCTAATTTAAGCCAGTCGGCAGATATATTTAAGTACTGGTCCGAAAATATTTGACATCCACACTTTTTAGCACCACAAAATAGTGGCGCTAAAATACTTATCAACCAAGCCATCCACTGTGCAATCAGAGAGATCATTATCTGCAGCAGGAAATATTCAAACTTCAAAAAGAAATCGACTAAGTGCCAACCATTTACAGATGTTATCTGTTTTGAATAAAACTTTAATTTTCCATAAATTTCAGTATTAGTGGCAAATAATACTATTAGATTTGATCGTTATTTTCTTTTGACCATTAATGGTAATCACAATCGTAATCATATAATAACAACCGTTGCGTCACAAGTCAAAATATTACGAAAAAGAATTTCTTTCTCGTGAAAAAATTGTTCATGGTATTAAATGTCGATTTTCCTTTCGTCGGTTTCCAACTTTTTAGCAAATAATAATACTGGATAGGGCTGGAACCTTTGATGTAACTATAACACTCGGAGTAGTTTCCACAAACACCAAAACACTTTCACTTCGTTCGACGCGTGTTTAGCTTTAGACGATTAAAACTGAGTTTTAATAGTCTCCAGATGATGCCAACTTGGTTGGCGAAACGCGCGTCGAGCGAAGTGAAAAAGTTTTTTATGTTTGTGGAACCTAATTCGAGGGTTTGAGCAAATAATAACTTGAAAAGTTTTCTACAGTCATGAATCGTACGTATGATACAAGTAACGCTTCGTTATTTAGTAGCGTTGATTAATCGAGTTGAATGGAACATTTGCAAGTCTTCAAGTAATCGCATAATGATATTCCAATCTATTGCAAAGTTAAATATAACCGTAGTCATCCTGTCATTACAATGTAATTTTAATGACACTAATATATGCAGAACTTACAAACAGAACTCGCAAGTATAACCATAGCCGCACAAGAGATTGCTCGCAGAGAAATAACGGGCAAGACAATCAGAATCTGCACATATAGTAGACAGTCACTACTGACCCTGAAAAACTATAAAATAACAAAAGGGTCGACATGGGAATGTCACCAAGCACGTGTGAGAGCCTGACAGATGAATAACATCTGTCTATGCTGGGTCAAAGGACACTCACAATGCAACGACAATAAAGCAGCTGACAAACTGGCCAAGAAGGCAGCCAGCCTGAGAATCCTTGGGCCTGGTCCTTCAAGTACACTACCAATTGCAGCGAAGCTCGAATTAATAAAGGAAAACACCCATAAGAAATGTAAGACGTTGTGGGATGAAACAAGTAGCTTTCAGCTGGCCAGAAATCTCTTGAGATATCCCAGCGAAGAGACAGCGAGGAATTCCTGGCAATCTAGCAATGTCTATAGGAATCTGGCAATGTCTATGGGAAACCGGGTGTCCGGTTAGGATTCCTGTCACAAATCCGGGTAAGGGAGCACCTCTATAACATGGGACAAAGTGACACATCCATCTGCAGAGGATGTGAATAAGAAGATGAAACGGACGAGCATGTACTTTGTGAATGTCCCGCCGTGTCATCGACCAGAGAATCCATATTGGGGGAACGTTGGCCTTCTATGGCCAATTTGAGGGAAATGCCCCTAGGCAACATCATCATCTTTTGTACAACATTAGACTGGTCGATGACCTAGGGGACATTTTCCTCACGGAGGAAGCACAAGGGGCCCAATGGGGCCTAAGTGCAGCGGATCTCTGATCCGCACTCCGAACAATTTGCAGATTCCAGTACTGACGACTGATTTTCCACGAGCGCCAAAACACTTATTCTTCGCTCGACGCGCGTTTTGCCCTCCAAGTTGGCATCATCCGAAGACTATTAAAACTGTTAATCTCAGTCGTCATCGTTGTTGTCGTCATCGTTGTTGTCGTCAATGCTATCACCACATTAAAGGTTCCAGTTCCTCCAGGACATGTAATAAACATTTACAAATTCTCTCCACTATCAAAATGTAAGAACTAAATTCCATATGCAACAATCATTCATGTTAAAAATGAAAGATAAATATGTGGACCATAATTAAATGTGACTATTATGCAAATAATTAGAATAAAAACTTTCCTACTGATACGTATCCAGTATAACGAAAATGTATCTTATGTTTCAAAAGCATGATGCACCCTATCTTAAGGGAGAAACTTAATTAATATTGTGAAATACAGTTAGTTCTATTGTTTACGGTGAATGCCTTTGTTCGAAGTGTGACTGTGAAGTGAGTATTGCATTTATGGCCACTCGGTAAATTGGACTAATTAATAGTATGTCATTTTGCCCTACAAAGCTGTTTAATAACGGATTAACTTGAGGATTAACTCCATTCGCTGTGTTTATCATAGTGAACCGTGCATGTGTTGCAAATACGTAATTGTCTAAATTATATATTCATTTATCTGCATTTTCATTACCAAATGAACTGAAACGCTTCCGCAGTATGATCTGAAATGTTCAGTTTTAGTATTTACGATTCAGCTAGCTCGTCACCAAATTTCAATTGAACTGAAATATAATTTCCTACTCTTAGGTTTTGTTATATGAATTTAAATTATTTTCCATGGGCGTGAAAAATCCTATGAATAAAAAAAACACAGGTCGCTTCAACTGGCTTTGAGGGATATATTAGCACTTGAATAGTCACTTCAGTCGTCAGTATAGTATGTACGTCAGGGTGACGTCAGCGGATCTTATTAGTTAAGTTCGCCCGTAGCATACATTATATCGGATTCGTAGATGGGGTGACAGCTGACCACGATAACTTCTGTTTACTAAAAGCACTACGGTATTATGTGGTATTAGCAATGTATGATATTAATTATATAAATGAACTCTACTAATTTCCCGGAAGGGGATATAACGCGGCTCAGGTGTGTACCCGTGCTTGAACAATACCCTTATGCATAGATAATATGAGCAACAGACAAACCGAGATCAATTCACTTTATGTTCGTGTAAAATGTACTTATAAGAAAGCGCTGTTATTGTTTGTAGGATGTACCTTACAAAAATAAAAGATTATAATTTGTTAGATAAGAAGAAAATATAAGAATATATTAAATATGGATGTTTTTTATAACACGTGAACTAGGTATATCAAGTTGCGAATTTGAGTAAAACATGTGCACATTCATTTAATACGTATTTTGTAGCATCATACACTTACTTCCCAATATGTCCAATGATAAAGGAAGTTAAATAAGTAGAATACACGTTATGACTACTCTCCAAATGAAATAGATCCTCTTACTTAACATGAAACACATTCGGAAACCTAGGTCAGGCATAGTTACTAGCTTTTTATCAATTTTAAAACATAAAAACATATCATCCAATACAGAAAATCCACTATATATAATATATATATATATATATATATATATATATATATATATATATATATATATATATATATATATATATATATATATATATATATATATATATATATATATATATATATATATATATATATATATATATATATATATATATTGATGGAGTGTATCAGAGAGTATGAGCTGGTTCCATACACATGCATACAAAAATGTAATGTAAATCTGAAATTATGGATAAATACATGTTTATATGGTTGTTTTGTTTAACTCTTGTGGAATGTGTGTATTTTGTAAATATAGACGAAGAATGTATATTGGACACACAAAATGACAAAGTTTATAATAGATAATATAAAAATTCTAAATATAAATAAAGTTATAAATAAATTACATTTATTGGCGTCCTGAACGTGGAGCGAGCGGGTGAGCGAGTGAGTTTGCAAATTAAAACATTAAAATTTTATGAATCTCAGATCTGGACTGTTAACTATGGCCACAACAGGAGAACTTAGGGCCTCAAACGTCTCGGACAAATATGTTTGAAAGACTAATGGCAGCCATGACTAGCATGAATGTTTATTAATTTATTAGAAATTTATTAGTTTGTGTGGATGCTAAAGTGAATGATAGTGTAAATGGTTTATTTGAGACATGGCAAGTGAGAGATAAGACGTATCAAGATAGGCTAGACAAGCAAGATCAGATTATCAGCGATAATCAAAAGCGGGTCCAAGAGACATTAAAAGCTTCTAAAATTTTTTGTAAGCATTCCACCATAATATCCTCGTATCAGGTACCAGCAGATATAATTTTCCATGGTGATGCCAGACTCCACCCTAAAAATTATATTCAAAAATTAAAAACATATTTAAGTACAATGCCAGATAATATTAATATTAAAAACATAATACAGAGTACTATGAAAGGTAAAGCTGACATGTTGTGGTTTCAGATGGTTGAAGAATCGCGGGAATGTATAGCGGAATTTGAGAAAATTTTTCTAAATAATTATTGGGGTGAATATCATCAACAAAAAGTTAGGCACATTTTATGTAACGGTAAATAGTAAGCGAATGGGGGGGGGGGGGTACGTTTATAGAAATGATAATTACAGACAAAATTATCAAAGACAACGCGAGACAGAAAATCGTAGAGAAATTTCAGAAAATAATGCACAACATGAATCCCAGCCTGAATTTCTCAGGCAGGATTTTCATTAGGTTGCAAATAGAGAGGCTATACCATTAATACATGTTACCAACCTATGAGAGAATTTATATATATAGGCAATGACATGGAAATAAACCAAAATATAAATATTAGTAACTTATCAATCATAAATATTCAGATTAATAACATAAATTTAATATCGCTTATTGATACAGGTGCTGAAATTAGTTTAATACATGAAAAAGTGGTGAATAAATTTAGTGAATTATAGAAAGCAAGTTGTGAAGTCAACTAAAATAAAATTAATCAATGCTAACGGTAGAAAATTTGCAGAATGTAATAAGGTAGGTACTAAATGGAAACTTCATACTAGGGGAAAAAAGATTCATGGGACAAAATGTTGTTATGACCGACATGAACTTTGATGTAATAATAGGGGAGGACATTTTAAATAATATGAAAACGGTGTATGACTTAAAAAAAATATTTGACGATTAACAAAGCAGTGATACCCTTCTTAATTTTTGATGAACAAGGTTCATATTCACAAATGAATAGTAAAGTAAATGTTGAAGGAGTAGAAACTTGCAATTTAGTAAAAACACATGCATGTGTTAAAAAACCAACAAACGAGTTAGGATTTAGTCATTTTTCGTGTCAACATAAATTCAAAACTTTTGTCACCGTACTTTTAAAGAAATATAAGTCCTTGGTAAATTTTGAACCCCGAATAGCTGAAGGATACATGCATAAACTTATAGTGGATGAATCCAAACCATTTAGGTGTAAACCATATCCAGTACCTTATAAATATAGAGACAAAATTAAGCTAGAAATTGATAAAATGTTAGCAGCTAAAATAATAGAAAAGTCTAAAACAAATTACATAAGTCAACTTGTTATTGTGAAAAAGAAAGACGATTCAATTCGATTATGTTTGGACGCTCGAAAGCTAAATGAAATCACCAAGAAACAATTTGATCAACCTCAGACGATTGATACTATACTTGAAGAATTGGTAAGAATACATACTTTTCAAAACTAGATCTTAAAAATTCTTTTTGGTTAATTCCGCTAGACCCTCAGTCTAGGAAGTATACAGGCTTCAGTTTAGAAGGTCATATTTATTTATTCAATGTCGTTCCTGTTGGTTTGCAAAGTGCCTCAGCAGCTCTGGTACGAGCTATGCAAGTAATACTTGACAAATTTGAAGAATTCTGTCTTCATTACATAGACGACATTTTAATATTTTCAGATAACGAAGATAAACACAAAGAACATTTAAATACCATCTTTGAAGCACTAAATAATGCAGAGTTAAAAATTAATTTAGAAAAATGTCAAATCTTTATGTCAAACGTAAAATATTTAGGTTATAAAATAGGACAATTAGGTGTAATCATAGAAACCGATAGGTTAAAAGAGATTAATGAATATTTATCATTTTTATCAGTCGACACAGATACATGATTGTAACCAGGAAGTAAAATATATCGTTATTAAAAATGCATTTTAGAAAATTATTTCAAATTCCATTTCAAATAGGGGAGGTAAATATAACGAAATGTAGTAGTGGTATTGTGGATTGATGGAGTGTATCAGAGAGTATGAGCTGGTTTCATACACATGCATACCAAAAATGTAATGTAAATCTGAAATTATGGATAAATACATGTTTATATGGTTGTTTTGTTTAACTCTTATCCGGTGGAATGTGTGTATTTTGTAAATATAGACGAAGAATGTATATTGGACACACAAGATGACAAAGTTTATAAGAGATAATATAAAAATTCTAAATATAAATAAAGTTATACATATATATATATGTATATATATATATATATATATATATATATATATATATATATATATATATATATATATATATATATATATATATATATATACATATATATATATATATATATATATATATATATATATATATATATATATATATATATATATATATATATATATATATATATATATATATATATATATATATATATATATATATATTATACGTTTATCTAGCCGTTCATTCAAGTTTTTCGAATTTTTAGCAGCAAACATTGTGAGAATACAATTAACACTTGCATTAAAAAGCACTTCTTCACTTTGCTCTTCAACAATAAAAGTTTCAGCTGCTGCACGTAACGGCGTTTCATAGTTACAAAAATTAATAAAACTATTTTTACCTTTGTTATATTCTCTTTCTTAATATATACATATTTTATTAACATTGTTTTCGTTGAATAAACTCGTTGCATGGCATTATTTTTCAGTGGTTAACATTTCTCTATCATCAGGTGCTAATGCCATCAATAACATTAAGACATCAATGTTCTCTGCTACAACACCTACATAAAGAAAGGAACAATCTACAGCTGATTGTACAATTAAACGATCAGCATCACTTTCTACTCGACTGCACTCAATATTATTTTCGGCCAGTTTCTTGCAGAGAAGATTAATGAACCTATTTTATTTGTGCTGTTTCCTAATAATTTCTCTTGAGTTGTATTTAAATGCATTTCTTTAGATACATAATCAATTTAAGTATTACCTATATATCTACAATTTCTCTCGGACGCTTTAGTTATTATATCCATCAAATACAACTTTAACATTACTGCCATAGTTATTAGGTAGAAACTAATGTACTGTTGACAAACATCAGAAAACTTTTTATATTTTTCCTATTTTAATGTACCTATGAAGTAACATACCACCATCAACAATGTAGAAAAAATTAGTAACATCATTAACATTACTTTCAAATTGTAGAAAAATATCATATACTTAGTGGTGATTTGGGCGTTTTCCTTATTCCAGCGATATCAAAGAGTGAACGGGGATAGGGGACCAGCTCGTAGTCAAAATATTAACGAAGTACGTCGTTACTTTTCTCGAAAGCATAAACATTGAAAAATTAAATTTGGATCAACACTAACTTCTTTATTATTAATTTTAATGTTATTGCTCATGCTCAATAAATATTTAATTGTATCTTTTATAGTCAGTTTTATATATTTAAAGTTCAAACGTGAATATACTGAACATACTGAACATACTGAATATACTGATTACTGATTACTGATTACTGAATATTCTGAAATTAATATAAGAATATTTTTTTGAAAAAGTAGAGACAGAATTAAATTTTTTATATAAATATCATAGATATTGTTTAAACAATATAAATAATTCCTTCCCCGCTACAAAAGGTCTGATTTTAAATTGATTTTAAATACCTAGTATAAAAAGATTTTTAAAAAATCATCAAAATCGGATCTGAGGATTCATTGACGCGATTGTATGCCTTCACGAGAGAATTCTGATTCATCGGTCCATAAAATAGATTTCAAGTAATCGAGGTCTTTAATGTCAGTATTCAATAAAAAGCGACAAAATGCTATTCTTTCAAAAACGGTTGTGGGATCTGCAGCAAATACGGCTAGAATGTTTTCCTTAACTTCGTGGTGGTAGCGTGCAGGAGCTGCAGGACCTGCTAATCCTGCATGGTGATGTAAATTGGGTTCAGCCATTCGGCGATAAGTGTTGCTGAATACACGCGGATCCGAAATTATTCTACCTGATAAACAAATAACATGTTCTGACGACACTTTTGTTTTTGCTGTGAATGGGAATATTTAATTTTTAGTAAAATGAAAACTTGACACCCGATTGATAGTCTCCCGACTTTACAATGTTGCGTATAATAATGACACTTAAAGAGGATAAAATGGAGAAGTTTTGAAAGCAATTGTAATATTAAGTTCACATTTTTTAATAATTTTATTACATCTACAATTCAACTCGATGTTTTTCACCAATGTAATTCAGCCTATGCAATAGCATATTACACTGACAATATTTACATCAAATGAGAGGCAACAGAGTATTCCAAGTATTCTTCGCGAATAGAAAACATTTCCATTTTTTTGTTGCATAAAAATGTTATACCTTACTCAAAAATAAGATATATGCAAAATATGACGCCTTAATTGCTAATCATAAATTTGTTATAAATTATTCGCCTCGCGCGCGAGCGAACCGTTTCAAACAGGTTAAAATTTGTGACGCCACAGCCTGCAATTTACAAACGACGAGGAGACCGATTCGGTCGGTTACGGAAGATCCCAGCTGTCGACCGCTTGATTTCATAGTTCATTCTGCTGCTTTATCGCTGCTGCTTTATCGCTGTTTAGATCCTTCATAATAATCGCGAGGAATTGGAAATCTTGTTTTTTGTGAAGTACGCCTTTTATTACAATTACGTTATGGTTTTTAGTATTATTGTTATATTTAAAATTTTAGTCATGTTCCCTATTGTAAGAACTTAAATCGTTGTTACCAAACCGGTTCATTTTGGAAATTAAATGAAGCGCACTACAAGAAATCAAATTGTCAGATAAACGTCAAATAAATTATCGGAACACTGGCATTCATTATATGCTATTTGATATTCTTTCAAAATGAACATTCTTGTTTCATCGAATTGTCCTCCGAATACAACTCCTGCTCTTACTTTTGCTCAATATTTGTCATTCATTCGTTACTCGTTGCTGCTTTTTTTGAAAAATAATTACTCGCCCTTTGCGCTCGTAATGATTTTCGTCGCAGCAGCAACTCGTATTCAGAATGACAAATATTGTCGGTAAAACACAGAGCACGTGTTCTATTATAGGTATATGAAAATCGACACTTTTAATTACCATTACAATTATTTTCTAAAAAATATTTAATTTTTTTTATGCGACAGAACCTTATCATTTGTTTTTTTTTTCAAGTTTATGTATTTCCGCAGTGTTTGACATAAAATATGGCCGACATAACTCCCACGTAAATACCAGTGTCGCACATATATGTGCGACGTGGCGAGCGATGTGTTCATTAAAAGAGAAGCGAACCCCCATGTGTTGCCTTTTATTCGACGTTTGGCATGCAACAGCAGGCGAGACATAGATTTATCGTATACGACTGTTATTGACACATGAGGTATATGGTCGACTTGAAATAATAGTTGCAAGCCTTTACACCGAGTGCATCTATTTTGTGGACTACGTAGGTATAATGAAGGCGGATTTACGGGATCACATGAATTACATTTGCCTTCAATGGAAGCATCTACTTCCAATTCCGAATGCAATTTATCTCTCTCTACTTTGGGGCCTTAGCAAATACCCCTAACTATTTCAATAAATTAATTGGTATTCGAAAGGCATCTCATCAACCGTGTCATGCGATCAATGACAATTTTTATTATTAACTGTATTTTTAAGGGTTACCATGAGAGTGTGGTAAATTTTACAATGCAAACTTTTGCCTCGGCGCACTGTGGGACAGAAAGCCTTTAAAATTGTGATTTATTCAGAAATATGAAACTGCAAATATCTTTTTTTTAATCATCGTTAAGTAGGCTATGAAGCATCCCAAAACAGTCGTATCACATTGATGCGTTGCCATGAAGACGCATAAACGCGTACAAAAGTTTGACATATTTGTTATTGTTAGCAGTAATTAATTAATGTTATCAAAAAGTTGCATTTTATAACCGTTCAAAACTCGTTGTTCGCGAATTACAAAATATTTTGTGATGAATAACGTTCAAGCGGGTAAGTTAATGATTCTTTTAAGCCATTAGTTTTCTGTCAATCATTTGGTGATGCGAGAATATTTGGAATTATTACATATTGGTGCAAATGTTTGCAACAAAATACATATTTAGTTAATTTGACCAAAAATATTTGATTGTTCTACATATAGATACATATTTTTTGATACCTAGTTTTTTTCCTTGATCTTATGGCCTTTCAATAAAAAAAATTGTTTATACAACTTTTTGCAACTTGTTGATTTATTGACATTTCCATTTGCCTAGTATTTTACCTACAATGTGGGACAAATTAAAGTTCCACACTTTTTATCGCTAATACATTTTGATGTGATTTGATTTTTTTTTTGCAGGTGGGTAGGTTTTTATGTTCCTGCAAAGATGTCAAATTTTCAACAAAAATTTTAAACAGTGGCGTAGTTACGAACCTCTTTCTAAAATGGTGCATAGAAAGTCAATAATAATAAATAATTATCAATGTTGTATCTTCTTTTTCTTACTTAAAAAATTTAAATCAGAAGCCCTTTTTTTATAAACGTACGACCTTATCGAATTCGAAAAATAGATAATTTCGAAAGGGGAAAAGTTGTCTGTCCAATCTGCCAAAGACAAATGAACTAAAAATAAAACAAATATCAAAGAATTTGAGTAACCAATTTACACAAAAATGGAATAATTTTTTTTGTACAAAATCAAAATTGATTAATAAGAATAGATTGTGGTTGGACCGTTACATAACTTTAGTGCTGTCCCGGTAAAGTTTTGAGGCCTAAAGACATTCTCAATAATTCAAGTTATTCTGGAAAATTTAAAAGAACCAAACATTTACGGAAATTTGAATCCTGTTTTAAGCGTTTGTTTAAACATGGTTACGTATAACGGTTGGTTCGGTCCTTTCCCGATATAGGCCAGTGCAATTAGTAATTAGCAGTTATTTTGATCATCCCTTGAAGAGAACGATTAATCATGCTCTAATATAATACTGTCCAAAATGTAATATATACAAAAATAGCACAAGTGAATATAAACAAGTTCAAGCGATTTTATACATATCAATAAAATATAAACCATTGTTCATAAGAACTGGCGCCCATACTACGTGAGAATCATCAGGAGTACAAGTAATATATAGTAAGTATAATTATATAAATAATAGTGAAAATGATATAAATAGAATAATATTTAAATACATCACAATATTAAGCTAACGTGAATCTAATAAATAGCTAAGTAATAAATTAAAATAAAATAAATATTAATGAATAAAATTCAACTGTTCAATTCAATACAATTCAATTCAACTCAATTGTCTCAACCAACATGGAGCTAACTATAAAATAACTAAATAAATTATATAGTAATATTAGTATAATAAAAGTATATATAGTATACATAGTATAATAAAAACTTATTTAGGTACTCCATAGCCTGAACGATCAGGCGCTTTTAAATTTCTTCTAGGTCTAGCAGAAGGCATATCTGTCAAAACATTACTTCTAGAGGGAATTTGAAAGTCGTTATTTATTACCTGAAGGTCCATATTATCAGAAATATTTACATAACCATTTTCATTCGAATGATTCGTTTCTTTTAACCCTCTTTGAATTTGTTTTTAAAATTTGGTTTGTATGTCGTTTCCAGGTAATATTTAATTCCCATATTTTAACAATATAAGAGCATTTTCCAATGCGTTTTTATATTATCTTGGGTATCCACGTAACTTTGTTATTTTGCCTATAATTTTTATCAATAACTTTTTCCACCTATTTCAAAATACCTATGCTTTCCTCCAAAATATTTTCTTTTTTATCTTGTAAAATCAAAATTTTTCATCTTTAAGATTTCGGGTTTTAGGCTAGTAAGACGAGTTCGCAATCCACGACCAGACATACTTTGGTTAATATTTCTATAGTGAAAAAAAATTTTTCAGAGTGCAGAATTTACATCTAAATTTGTATTATGACCTAAAAAAGTTTTTAGTGATTTTTTTAGTTTTTACAGAATTTTCTACCGGACCATTTTACCGTGGAAAACATGGTGCAATTGTAATTTGTTTCATTCCATATCTTTCTAGAAACACTTTATAACTTGCACTGCAAAACTTTTACCATTATCAGATACTAAAAGTTTTGCTAATCCAAATCTAGCAAAGTTGCTATGCAGAGCTGATATTTTAAAATTTGTTGTTATGGTATTTTTGGGAAAACCTCAACCCACTTAGAGTACTCATCAACAATAATAAAAAAAGAATTATTTAGACATGGTCCCATATAATCTATATGAATCCCAGAAAATTTTTCTTCGGACCATTCCCAAGTATGTAATTCAGTTTTAGGTGGATTATTTTTATTAATAGCACCTTTTTTGCAACTTTTTGCTAAAATTTCTGTCCTTATTAATTCCCGGCCAATAATAATGTGATCGTGCTATGTTTTTCATTTTAACCACACCTAAATGTGACATATGTAACTAAGAAAGCATCCTATGTTTTAATTTTTCTGATATTATTATGCGATTATTCCAAAATAATAAATACATCATGTTCAATGGTTAATTCATTATTATTCATTCGACTTGGGGTTACGGATTCCGGTATTGGAAAAACTATTTACGGCGGCGCGCTACCCAGAAGGGGTTTGTTTATGATGTGGCTATAAGCAGAACTGAATGTTCAATTTATCAACAATGTTTACCTAAAAAAGTTTACCTAATATTAACGAACTTCAGAATAAAATAAATATCAATTTAACATAATGAGGTGGTAATTATTTTTACTTCATAACAGTATACATATATACAGCCAAGTTAATAATGAAATATCATTGCCTATTCATACACGTTGTGTACAAAAAGCTACGTAAAAAACTTGGTAAAAACAATAAAAAAAGGATATCGTTTCAATGCGATTTTTAATATTAAATCGACAGATAAATTAAATAATATATAAAACAATTTCATTTATAATACATAACAATTTACTAATTCCAGGATGTCAGTTTACATATTATTTTGTGAAGGATTAAATGAAAATGGATGCATTTGGTCCGAATATACAAGGGGTCCCATAGTGACGGGACTTTAGACATATTTCAGAGACTACTTCGATTTTAATTTTGTAAAATTGAGCAATAGTTTTTTCGGGCATGCCCTTCTCAACTAAAATAATGGCATCTACATATTATACTGGAAGTTGACGTCATCTTCGTTATTTTAAATAGAACACCTTTTTTTTAATTTCAAAAAGTACTGCCTAATGCAAAAATATGCGTATTTTACAATGATAAAGTTACAGGAAAATTTATTATTATTGCATTTTTGGATTCTAACTCAATTTTTAGGTGAACTTTCATAAGGATTTCATTCTTAAAGTTAACAGTTTAATATATTTAATTTTTTTTTAAATCGAAAGAGCACTGTCTAGTAATCAAAAAGATGTGCATTTTACAATATTAAAGTTAGAGCTATAAAATACTCGTATATATAAAATATATTATGACACTTTCCATGAATAAATAATAAATTTAGAATGTCAGCATTTGAATAAATGTTAACGTTTTCCATGCTTTAACAATTAATAATACTCAAACAAACATTAACTGTATATGTTAAATTGACAACAATAAACTGGTGACAGATTAGGTTCTTGTTTTGAAGTTTCTCTAAAAATTTCACAGCATTCTAGCAAAAAATTATGCGATATCTGCTGACTGCACGAAAAACAGTAAATACCTTAAAAACCAGAAAAGATAGGTGTAGAGAACTATTATACATTATATTATATAATATACATGCGAAAGAGAACAAAAATGGTCATCAGGTTACGCAAAATTATCCAAGGTGTTCCATTAAAAAAAATAGTTGGTTTATAGCATACGATATCGTAATATAAAATGGTTTAAAGTTGATTAAATTCGGCATTAAACTTCAATCACGCTGTATGAAACTAAGTCATTTTGAAACTATGGCAGGGAAGCTTAGACTTTTAGTTATGTCACCTATAAATTTTATCGCTCTAGCTTTATTATTGTAAAATACACATCTTTTTGATGAGTCGACAGTGCTTTTTTAATTGTTTTTTAAATTAAATATATTAAACGGTTAACATTAGGCATAGGAAACCTAAATAAAAATGAAAGTTACCTAAAAATTGACGTAGAATCTAAAATTGCAATAACATACAAGGTGATCCCCTTAAAATAACGAAGTTCACGTCATCTTCCAGTATAACCGGAAGCATTAGGTGGACGGCGTTATTTTAAGGGCATTTCTGAAAACACTTTTACCCAAATTTACAAAATAAAAATCGAAGTAGTCTCTGAAATATGTCTGATGTCTCGTCACTTTTGGACACCCTACATGTATCCCTGTACTCGAAATAGCTCACAGTTTGAGTTATATTGGCAAACTTCATAAAATACCACTTCGAGGTCATTATATAATACCTCAATAATAAAATTCCCCAAGGGACTTTCACGGGAATTAAATAATTTGTACTAAATGAAACTAAAACGTATTTTGAAATTCATTGAGCACAGCGTGGGATGTTTATGGTATTTGGTATTCAGGTAATAGACACAAGCTCTTTGAAATACAAACTACTTAAATACTGGTAATGATTCACTAATAAAAAAAAATACAAAACTAATGTAAAAATATTTTTTTTCTCAGTTTCGAGATTTCGAGCCGCCTTATTTCCTGGCCTATTTTTCTGTTTCTACTGGGTCAAGGCGACACCGGTGTTTGATCTATACCATACGATGTATAGAATAGAAGATGCTTATTGGAATCAGTGCCTTAAATTCAAAACAATTTAATTTCGACGATAGCAAAGACATTAATAAAGATTATTAATGTATTTGCGTGTCGTGTAATACAGTTTTAGCCATGTTTCCAGGTACTGTAGACATTATGGGAAGCTATTTGCATACTTAATGCAGGTACATTATTCATGGACAAGACTTAGGTAGGTATGCTAAATCAGTGATTATATGTTCTGAAGTTAGTATAAAAGAATATTTATAGTCAGAGGGCATATTGCTCATGAAGGAATGCAAGAAAATTTAAGATCATATGCAAACATAAATATCTATCTCAAACATAAATTGGATTTCAAAATCCAATAAACTTTATGTTCATTTACCATTAAAATGTAATGATTTGTTTTACATTTATGTGTTCTAATGTTTACGATCAACGTTCAGATTTGTATATAAATGTATTTCTGGTTAATTAGATATTTAATTTACTAAATTCTATTTTATATGCATTCTTGTTTATTTGAAATCGTCTTTATGTTTATAAATGGTGTCCGCTATTACCTGACCCATGGATAGATACTCGAATTTTGAAAAAATTAAGTGAAACTAAAAATTATTCATAATGTTACTAGTGGTGCCTCTTTAGACGGGTTTTTCTGCCCTACAGATGTACAAGCGAGCTTGTTATCTCGTCAGGCGTCATCTAGTCAAAGGAACCGTCATCGTCACCCCATATATGGAGACTTGAGCACCGAGCCAGGGAAAATCGTACCAAATCACCTTGTTAATTTTACAAGGGAGCTTTTGGATGAGGGTTGCCAAACCCTCCTCCGAAAGCTCCTTTGTAAAACATTACCAGCCTAACTTTACCAGCCAGCTTGTTATCTTATCATTTGTCATCCTAGTCAAAGATGCCTACGGACCGTCATCGTCAGCCCTTATATTCTTTACAGCTTTCATATCCAAATATCTAATAAGTTACCTATCGGTGGACATTTCCCATTTGAATTATTACGGTATAAAAATATGTTGGACGAACTGAACTTGTGATCGTCGGTATATGAGCCGACGTTTTAGAGCCGCGTTTATTTAGTGTTGTTCTAACTGTGATAGCGGTTATAACAACACTAAATAACGGTTAAACTATGTCTTCATTTAAATTAACGATTATTGGCATATACATCTCAGCAATATATCTCATATGACCTTGAACGCTCCTTCTTACGTAGATACCTCCTACACTATAGAAAAGACCTACAAGAGAAAACGGACTAAGTTTTACTGCAATTAGCATGCAGCAGAGCTGCCAAATAGTGCCCAGGCGATATACACGTTAATGCGAACGCGTTTTGTATGCAAAGTAGCAATCCGTGGGCTATTGAGGACACTTCGCCATGCCTATCCATGTCCTATACCATGCCAATGTAAGTATCATATCTTAGCGTTCGCATAGAGCACCTAGAGCTGTGACCTTGAACGCTCATTCTTACGTAGATGCTTCCTACACGATAGAAAAGACGATGTACAAGAGAAAACGGAATAAGTTTTACTGTAATTAGCATGCAGCATAGCTGCCAAATAGTGCCCAGGGGATATACACGTTAATGCGAATGCGTTTTGTACGCAAAGCAGCACAATCCGTGTGCTATATAGGACACTTCGCGATGTCTAGCCATGTCCTATACCATGCTAATGTAACTATTATATCTTAGCGTTCGCATACAGCACCTAGAGCTCTGATCTTGAACGCTCCTTCTTACGTAGATACCTCCCACACGATAGAAAAGACGTACAAGAGAAAACGGACTAAGTTTTACTGCAATTAGCATGCAGCAGAGCTGCCAAATAGTGCCCAGGTATACACGTTAATGCGAACGCGTTTTGTATGCAAAGTAGCAATCCGTGGGCTATTGAGGACACTTCGCCATGCCTATCCATGTCCTATACCATGCCAATGTAAGTATCATATCTTAGCGTTCGCATAGAGCACCTAGAGCTGTGACCTTGAACGCTCATTCTTACGTAGATGCTTCCTACACGATAGAAAAGACGATGTACAAGAGAAAACGGAATAAGTTTTACTGTAATTAGCATGCAGCATAGCTGCCAAATAGTGCCCAGGGGATATACACGTTAATGCGAATGCGTTTTGTACGCAAAGCAGCACAATCCGTGTGCTATATAGGACACTTCGCGATGTCTAGCCATGTCCTATATCATGCTAATGTAACTATTATATCTTAGCGTTCGCATACAGCACCTAGAGCTCTGATCTTGAACGCTCCTTCTTACGTAGATACCTCCCACACGATAGAAAAGACGTATAAGAGAAAACGGACTAAGTTTTACTGCAACTAGCATGCAGCAGAGCTGCCAAATAATGCCCAGGCGATATACACGTTAATGCGATCGCGTTTTGTATGTAAAGTAGCAATCCGTGGGCTATTGAGGACACTTCGCGATGCCTATCCATGTCCTATACCATGCCAATGTAAGTATCATATCTTATGCATACAGCATCTACAGCTGTGACCTTGAACGCTATTTCTTTCGTAAATTTCTGTTTCTGGTAAAAGTTGGATATATTTAAATATAATTAATCTAGATTTTGATAACACTTTTGGGAAAGGACTAAATGTTTCAAATCCTATAGACTATACAAATTGGACTGAACCCAATATCTTGATGGAGAAACTTAAATTTTTGCTGTCAATTCAAAGGACCGTCAACATAATTTAACAAAATGTTATGTTAACTAATAATATATAATTAAGAATGTAAAATATAAAAATTAAATCTAATTTTTTCTAATGGGTTTTACTTTAAATATTAGAACAAGTACAGACAATTTTATACTGTAGATATTAACTTCCACCGACGCGACGCTGTCTAGATACAACCGTCTATGAGGATGATGTATATGACAGCGAGACAAGGAGACATATTTGACCGAATAAATGAAAAATATAATGGCTATTATTGCATCTGCAATCCGCCCAACAAATTATAGCCATTTTTAGGGTCGAAAGATTACAAAAATCATCTTTCAGTCCGATTTTTTATGTAATTTAAAAACCGGAGATATTGTATTAAAGGGCAATTCGTGTGTGCAATAAATCACGAATAACAAAACCTGCAGAAACTTTTGATTTCGGATATAAATAATAGCCATAAAGTAAATCTTTGCGAAAATTAAAAATTGACTGAGAAATTTTAAATTCGATGATATTACTTACGTTTACATGAAATTATAGTAATACAGTAAGTAATTTCGCATTTACTGTTGCGTATGACAAAGCCTAACATTTTATTTGCTGCAGTAAGTTTTTAAATATGAATATTACAAGATATTCTTTGTTTAGTGTTACAATAATATGATCTCGAGTGTCTGGGAAATATGTAATTTGATTATTTTTATTTCGTTACGATACTGAATTTGGCTTTTAAAATTTAAGAAATTATATGTTACTTTCACGAATTTAGGAATACCGAGTTTTCATCACACTAAACAGGAAACCAGATCCAGATCAACCTGAATTATAATCCTAATAACCGGGTAGTCAACTTGAACATATATGAAAATATTGGCAAACATGAAAATAAATCTTGCACGGGATAGAGAGAGATATGCTGTGGGTAGTACTGAATGCGAGTGAGAGCAACGATAAATGGTGTAGCGTGGTCTCTCTCTGCGTTCTCATTGGTTATCGATCTAGTGATCTTGCACAGCTGTCAGCTGTCAGCTCATATACTTTTTATTTTGGAAAATACAACTCTGGAATAATGTGGTTTAATGTTAACCCGTCCAAAGGTGTCTGCCTTATTTATTTTTTTACTCAAAACCAAATTAACTTTCGAATAGTATTTGTTGGCATCTGAATCAAACACTTTCTTAGCACATATTTTTCTTACACCATTCTTATATGCGGAATACCTGGCGTACTTAGGTAGGTCAGGCAAACACTCTATTACCTATACTGTATCCAACTAGAGAATGGACTTGCACTCGAGCGAAATTTCGTCTGTTTTGGTCAGATCTGCGCCCCTTAGAACATTAGTTCAACGCCCTCAACGTCTTAATTGGCTCAGCAGGTAGCCAGGGCCGGCGCCTGGGTCCGATACCTACCTGGTACCTAATTATATAAAGTACCTACTACTGCCTACCTATTCACAGTTTGTATTTGTAGTCTCGCAAGTACGGTTATTTTAGTTGTGTTGTTTACGGTTGTAAAATAAGTTTTAAATCTATTATAAGAATGGCAGCAGCCAGAGACCAAATAATTCACGTAAATGGTCAAAGTGATTCTGATAGCAGCGATACAGACTAATTTAAATTCATAATTATATGAAACAATGTACTATTGTTGTAGCTAAATATTAAAAAAAATTTAAAAAAATAAAAATATCATAAAATGTCTATTTTAGGAATATTTAGGGTTTATATTACTTTCATAACGCTCATACATTTATAATAAATTTATGTTAAATAAATAAAATGTTTTCATGTTTTCAAAATAAAATTTATTTCACCTACTTACGAATTGATTTCATAGAATGAAGCTCCTGCATAGCTCGTTTCAGAGCCCCTCCTCTTTAGTCGCCGATGCGCAAAGCAAGTCCATTCTCTCGTTGGATAGAGTATAGTATCTACGAGTCTTATTATCTTCGAGTGCATTGAGTTATCTACGGTCTCTGCGAGAGCGGTAGGCCGTATTTTATAAGATAGGCTAGGTCATGTTCACAATTGTGTTTCACCATTGCCCTAAATCATAATAATGCTGAATAACTCGGCCTTGCCTTGTGTTATGAATTGCAATTGCAACTGTTTTATTGAACTATATTAACAAATTATTAAATATGTCAATATGAGGAAATAGGGAATTAGGTCATCACACATTTATCCAGATCGGTTAAATATGTCGTGTATCCGCGTAATATTTTTATATTTTTAATCACACTGTATTTTTCAAGTGTTCAGTGTCCAATTTCTGGGTGTAATATGTACCTACGTTCTTATTATTTGTTCTTTTATTTGAATTAATTCCATGGTTTGAATTTTAGGTGGTTTTCACGCATTTACCGCGTAAATAGTTGAAATTATAAAGAATGGCCATATATGATTGCTATAAAAAATGCGGCCATCCGATACGATTCCAAATTCGGACCAAATGACCAATAAATTTTACTACGTTTCGGAGGGACCGTAAAGGAGAAAAGTGTAACCTTTCTGTCTCAATAATATATGTAAACTTATGGAAATGTACTAGGATGAAAATATTAACATAATCTAGGAGATTACCAAAATGTATAGGGACACTAATCTATTGATTTAAAGACGAATTTTAGCTCAATTGTTCCATAAAGTTAAGCGTTGAAGATGGCAAACTCAGCACTTATGTTCCACTTGCTAGCCCTCTATCGCCGCCTTTTCGAGTGGTAAATACTTAAGAGAGATCCTTACAATAAAAACAAACGATAGGACTTTAAGATAGTTGATGTAATAAAATCCTTGAATGCACAGAGAAAATTAAACTTCGAAAACAGTATTACCTATACAAAATTATTTCACAAAGAAGTGTTTCATCGACGACCTGAAGAGTGCCACTAGGTTCGTTTAATATTAATGACGACAATAATTGACGACAATAATTATTGTAATGTATATTACTGCGTAATAATATTGCATTTAATATAAGCAATTTAACATTTTACTTGATATACATATAGAATTAAAAAATGTAAGTATAAAATTTCAAGTTGCGATTGTAACAAATATTAACGAGAAATGAAACAAGAATATTCACCTATTTGTATATTTGATTATATATGCAACCAATCATTCAGTAGTTGCATAAGTTACTTCCCTATTCCTGAAGCTCTCTAAAATGATGTATGACGTTCCCTTTTCGCTAGTTGACATAATTTTAATATTCGAGAGTATATTGTTGGTATGTATATTTTCTGATACGTATATTACGAAAAGCGACTAGGCGTGGCCTCTGCGTTCATGATTAAGAATAAATTGTAAATTATTACAGGTTTCTTTGCAGCATTATCGATTTACTATAGACCGTTAATGACAGTTAATGACAGTTCTTGACGGGTATTAGTTGCATGCGACCCAGTTGTGCTGCTTTTGATCTTTCTTTTCTATTGTTCTGTGACTCATGACTCGTGCGAGATGAAACAAATGATTTCGGACTTCCATTTTCCAGAGATCGAAAGGGGCTATTTCCTTTTTTGATTAGCGTCCTTTGGCTGCCGGTACATTTTCGAGTTACTAAATGCTTACGTAACAAAATACTTTATTTAAAAAATTAAATAAAGTATTTTGTTAATTTCCAAATAGTTGGGATTTTAAGGGGAGGTCACTGTCTATGTGTTTTTGTGGTTTTGATAATCAACGCATACGACTACGTCGGATTAAATAACTTGTAAAATAAGGTAAGCTATATTTTCTTGTACATCTCGTGCCATGTTCTATTTTTGCCTTGCATTAGTCCTCATTGTCGATTGAAGAAGTATCTTGCATGGGCTACTGTTCGAAGCCGTCAAACATCCATTGAGGCTTCATCTTTCGTTCGGAATTTCAGGTCACCACTTCTTTCTTACATCAAGTCTTCACTTCACATTTTTTTACTTGGAACCTTTGTTGGATAGTATATATTGCACCCTGGACTGTGTCTTATCCGCCAGAATATCGGTACCTTTAATTTTATTTGGAACGTTGGACTATCGGATACTAACACTTAGGATTTGGATGTTAGAGAGACCCACCTTGCCAGGATGCTTAATTCACATATAAGCATAGTTTTAGTATACTAGGAGCCACACCTTTTTTCATGTAATTTCTTTTGTTTTGCGTAAGCCCCCATGGTAAATTATTTTGAGCCGTTGGCTATATTTAAACTTTTATAGTGTATACTTGAATACTGCCACTACTTGGATAGCAATGTTTAAGTAGGCATAGCCCTAATTTCTTTTAGCATTGTTTTGTGTGAATCGCACGTGCACATTTGAATCTACACTAGGGTAGATATATTGTTTTAGAAAGATATGCAACGTTTGAAAGACAACTTTTGAAATTCAATTTTTAAAATACAACTTTTGAGAGACAACTTTTGAAATACAACTTTTGAAATACAACTTTTGAGATACAACTTCTGAGATACAACTTTTGAAATACAGTTTTTGAAATACAGTTTTTTAAATTCAGTTTTTGAAATAAAATTAGATCTTTGTGTATTGTGTTCTTTTTTTAACCAAAATTACAGAGGATTTTGATGGTAATTTAGATACCCAGTATATAGTTGGGAACTATCTGACGTGGTTGCGCACCTGTCTGTGGCGTCCACGGATAATTATTATAAGCTTAGGTACCCACGGTACGATCTTAGTAATTTATATCTTTTTTTAAACTAAACTAGCTTAGGCAAACTTTTAGCGCCTACGTTAAACGCTGTTGATTATACTCAGAAGGGTAACAACTTATCCACTTAAAGTTATTGTAATTTTTATTTCTCATTGATAGGAGGAAGTTACACAGTGACGCTTTACAACATTGACTCTAGTACATTTCCCTTATTCTATTTTAGCATTCACTTAGCTTACTCTAGCATTCACTTAATAGATAAATCCGGTAGTTTCTGCAATGAGAGTGAAAATGATGTTCATATCGTAGGAGGGTGACAATATTAAATGGAGACGAGACGTGGAGTACTTAATCTTCGAGAGCGAATATATCTTAAATAGTATAACACATAGCATAACAATATTTGTACAAATTTACGCAATTTGTTTTAAGTATAGGTACTTGATCAAAAGAGGCAAGTTCTTGTAATATATTAACTTTACGAAAACCTTTGACTGGGTGCACCATGAAACTATAATAATTAACAACATTGGTTATTATGGTCCTTGTGATAACCTTATCATATTATTTAGGTATTCCTTCGTTGAACAAGAGATTTCAAGATGTGGATTATAGATATTTTGAGACAGTTTTGCAGTGATTTCACGCAAGGCACAAACTTGGGTCCTTTAATGTACTTATTGTTTGCTAATGTTTTTCTGTCAGATTTAATAAAATTTATATGCTTATGGTTATTCATGATAACATCATAACATGATTTTCTTACATTACAATATGACATTAACTCTTTAGGTATGTTGCGTGTTACTAACACACTCCATGCACCAATAATTAGTTTCCATATTGACAGATGTCAGATAATAACTTATTTAAGAAATGGGATAGAATACCTTCTGAATATAAGGTAAAACTATCAGCCAATCAGAATAGAGCTTTAAAATAAAAAAATGGAACCAAGAAAATACAGGGGAACTATATCTCTATTATAAAAATATAATTACACATTTTACAACATTTTATTACAAATGAGAAACTAAACATAAGGCATTATATATCATAACATCTCAATATTTAGGCATATATATATATATATATATATATATATATATATATATAATATATATATATATATATATATATATATATATATATATATATATATATATATATATATATATAAATTGTGGTTTTCGTTTCTTTTTATGTGGAAGCAGTTTTTATAATTTAGAAAATGCAGTGATTACACAGCGGAGAAACACCTGATGAGTTTCCAGGATACTTCCCTTGGGCGCCAGTTCTAAGAACACTTCATTTTTTATTGTAGAAAGTTCACTGCTGAGCATGAGTCAGTTAGAGGAGGTTCAATTAGGCTCTGTATATTGTATAATGAGTTGACTCGAAAATTGAAATTATTTTTGAATGGTAAGTGGATCTAAAACACTTGTTATGAAAGATATTGAGATTTAATAATATTTGTCAATTATAGAAAGTAAATTATCGTCCTCACAATTTGAATTGCCTTGGTACCAAATAAATCGACGAAATCAGGAGCACTGCTCGTGGAAATGTTGCGATGGCTTCTTTTAAATACACTGACTTGTTGATATTCTTTACAGCTTGATAATCCTTATTGGATACGATGAAATCACTATAAAACTATCTAGGATACCCTAGATATCTAATTACCACCAGGATATTACTATCAAACGTGTTGCTACAATCGTGTTACTACAATCGTGTCCAACCTCTTCTTAATTAACATGGATTTTACAATTTAAATACTTAATTTTCTCTGACAGAAATTTTACCGCGGCTACCGTTGTACCTTATACGAACTCTCATCCATTATTATATTTCGCTAAGCAAGTCTCCTCACGGAAACAAAACACACTTCCATAGTTACTCGTATATTTATTAACATAGTAGCTAACTGCCAACCAATCACTTACCGTCATA
>CAXKVY010010367.1:0-27880 GCA_964058915.1 Tetropium fuscum
ATATAGACCGGTCCATCTGCATTGTCGTAGAAATATATGGTGTATATGGCCTCTTGATAAAATGAAATGTGCTGTCACATTCGGTGATATTGGAACAGCGTTAATTATAACGGCGCGGCGGTTGCTTCGCGAACAAAATGTATATAGAGTGTAAGGTGCATGTACATTTTGGTCGCCCAACGTTTTGATGACTAGATTAAGTCAAATAGTAAGGTATTTGTTAAGACGAAACATTTGCCATAATATAGAAGTTAGGACTATTACGGATGATGAAATTACAAATTATTGCACTTTTCTAATTTTTTTCAGCATTTTCCTATTGCAAATAGGAAAATGCCGTAATTCCAGAATAATGTCGAAAAAGCAGCATTTAAGAATATTTTGAGGAACACCGAGAAAGTCTCTTTTTGACGCCTTTCGAACGATCGTATAGCAAAGCCAATACATACTTGGGAAAGTATTGGAATGCGTTCGACTATACGTTGGTACCGCAACATCCAGGCACATGTGCTCTTAGCAAAACTGTATGTATATATTTGATGAAGTTAGCTTGCATTGACTGTGAAAAATTGTTCTTAGCGCGAAATGCTTCCCTACAAACTATGAGGAAGTTTGTACTCAAAAGTTACACGACCACGAGCGTCGGGTTTAGGGGGGGGGGGGTAGGGAAAGAGGGTGATTTTTCACAGTTTATGGTGAATATCTCAAAAACTATGAGGTTTAGCGCAAACGTCACCCTATACGCAAATGATGTACATTACATTAAAGTCCGAATAACAGTTATCATATAGAATCCTTGTATCCATCCTTGTATCCACTTTTTTCAAAAGTACGATTTCATTCTTCGCCACAGCTACATTCGCCGATCCGGGAAATTATGTCATTTTTGCCCCCCTCCGTAACCGTTCACTTTATCGTAAATATGTATTTGACGGTTTTTGTATGAAATTTAATGTAGATCATTTTCATATAGGATAACATTTGCGCCAGGCCACGTAGTTTACGAGATATTTGCGAAACATTACCATTCCTCTCTCTCTGCACTCCGTCCCACCTAAATTCGACGCTCGTGGTCAGGTAACTTTTTACAACTCATTGCAATACTTTTATCGAAACGATTTTCATTTACACAAAACGCTAAAATCTCAATTCATTCGGTCCATATGGCATGAAAAATGATCCGAGTAGTTAATTCGCTTACAGACAGTTTATTACGGCTACTGTGGGCGGCAGTAGCGATTTTCATTTTCTTTGAGAGTCCATCATGGGTAATATTATCTCGTCGGATAATGCCAGAAGATCAGGAGTAAATAGAGATATAAAAATTTATGATTTGTTTAACGACGGAGGGGAGAAAACTATATGGACTTGGGCCGTTACGCGCATCAATATACCATAATGTACCACAATGTAACAAATGATCCAACATTGTCCATCATTTAGTAATAGACTGTAAGCGAGCATATTATATGGATAAGAAGGTTCTAAAATATTTTGACCATTATGATATTAAATGTAACTTGTATTTGTGGAGCTTGTTACAGCATCACTGATAGTGAGTCGCTAAGTGATTAACTTTTTTATATCTACCAATACATACATTATCATATAAGTGCCGCAATACATTATCATAAATATATATTAATCTGATATGAAACATGGATAAAATCGATTTAATGTACTTCGGGCTTGATAGTTAATAATTCCACATGCATGTTATTTTAGATACCTATACCTACAATACATACATACATACATACATATTTCAATTATGTTATATTCACTATAATTTTGTGATTAAAAAATGTTATACAGAGTTGAGTCTACAGAGGTTTTATTAATCTCTAAGCCTTTTTACATCGGGGGGATATGTCATGGTAATTGTTATATAACAAATAATATACCTATAATTATACCATATACATATAAGAATGTAAAATACAAAAAATATTTACTGGCTATAAAGCATTAATTACACTCCAAATAAATATGTAAATATGTTCAATTGAAGTTATATTATAATAAGCATGAGATAGACAGGTACATTGCAATTTATTAATAATCAGCAAAATGAACTAAAAGTATCAACATTAATCAAATAGTAATATATATATCATAAGACCAATGATGGCCTATGGAGTTGTTGTTTGGTGGCCCAAGAATTAACAAATAACAGTAAAACTCAAGCTATGCTAGGTACAAAGAGTTGGCTGTCCGAGCATAACCGGAGCTATGCGAACAACACCAACGAGAGCAATGGAGGTAATTCCGTATCTTCCACCACTAGATCTACATCTAGCAGAAGTGACTTTGATTACCATTACTCGCCTCAAATCCGATGGCATACTACCAAATGCAAGCTGTGGCCAAACCAGAAGCCGCCTGTGGACTAAGGCTGTCAAAACGATACCCCTTTTACCGGCATGAGCAGATGGTATTGCCCCTCGGCTTGTCTTTGATAAACCTTACACCATACAAACTACTGGTGAAGATGAGGCCGGCGTTGGAGGTTGTCTGTGAAGAATGTCTTCACAGACGGATCAAAGAAGAAGGAAGGAGCAGGCTGTGGTATATATTTCAGAAATCTCCGACTCCGATGCAACTGGACTATGGATAACAATGCCAATGTAGTGCAAACAGAACTCGCAGATATAACCACAGCCGCACAAGAGATTGGTCGCAGAGAAATAACGGGCAAGACAATCAGAATCTGCACTCATAGTAGACAATCACTACTGGTTCTGAAAAGCTATAAAATAACCAGAGGGTAAACATGGGAATGTCACCAAACACTTGTGAGAGCCTGTCAGATGAATCACATCTGCCTATGTTGGGTCAAAGGACACTCACAATGCAACGGCAATAAAGAAGCTGACAAACTGGCCAAGAAGGAAGCCAGTCTGAGAATTCTTGGGCCTGGTCCTTCAAGTATACTACCAATTTCAGCGAGACTCCAAATAATAAAGGAAAACACCCATAAGAAATTTAAGACGTTGTGAGATGAAACAAGTAGTAGCTGTCAGCTGGCCAGAAATCATTTGAGATATCCCAGCGAAGAGACGGCTAGGAATTATCTGGCAATGTCTAGGGGAAAACTACGATTTATAACAGGCATCCTAATCGGACACTGCCGGATAAGGAAGCCTCTAGGAAGGACCTCTATAACATGAGACAAAGTAACACACCCATCTGCAGAGGATGCGAACAAGAAGATGAAACTGTCTAGCATGTACTTTATGAATTTCCCGCCGCGTCATCGACCAGAGAATCCATATCAATGTATTTTAATAAAAGAGGAAAAAAAGAAGTTGATTCCAGATTATAATTTAGCTAATGAGAGAGAAACTTGAAAATCAATTTCAAATTAGAGTTATAAATGTAATAAACATAAAGTGTTGTTTTAAATATATAGCCAAATAATGAAAATCTCATAGGAGATAATGAAATCTCATGTTCTCATTAGTTAAGAATTGTTGATATTAAAGTAAACAAATGTAACAGAAAATGTTTAACTCACCATGAAGTTCCTTGGAGATGAAAGACAAAGCCATAGTTAGTTGCTATATCATTCCAGAGGCAAATGCACCTTTATCTAGAAACCCCAATGCAAAAATCCAGAGTACTAGCTTAATAATGCATAAAAAGTGTTAACCAGTAAGTCGAAGAATAGCACGTATATTTGTGTATTCTATAGTATAAACAATTCACTAACTTTAAGTTCAATAATGAAAAAGTATTAAAAAAAGTAATATTTCAATATTTTGTGAAATATTCATATATTATCGCAAGCAAAACTATGTAATAACGTCGCGTCGTAAGTACTATTGGTCAGATGATCCAGCTATCAGCTCGCTGGCTCGGTCAGGTAAGGTAAGGGTGTTGGTTTGGCAAGGCAGTCGGCCTCCCGTCCACTGGATTGGGTTGTTTTAGTGTCTTCTGGATCCCTTTTCTTTGGTCCCGTTTTTTTCTTCTGTGTTGTCTGCTTCTTCTCGCATCAATCGTGCTGGCCTATCAATTAAGCACTCGATACTGTAAATCACTGCAGTCAGTAAATTATGTCGAAATCAGGAAATATATCTAAATTACATATTCTCTTTATAGTTAAACAACAGGTCATATTATTGGAATCGCTGGAATGGCAGTATTTTTCCAAGCTGACTCTTAGGAGGACCTAAAAACATACACGGAAAGACTTATCAGAAATGAAAAATTGTTTTGACAGTTTGAGATTTCATAATGGATAACGTATTTTCGTCTCGCTTAATGGTCATGAAAAATATATGATAATGTGATCTTCAGAAATTTCCCGGAGTATATTCTGTATATGGAGTGGAGATATTTGATACATATATCAGCCATCATGATAGGAGACATGTTACAAGATATAATTTTCCACCAACTTGTTAGAGTATAATACGATCTGACGACTGCCAATAACAAGACATATTTTAATCGACAAAGAAATCGTAAAAAAATCCTTCACATAATGTTCCTAGTAACTCAGTGTGATGATCGGAAAAATCATTTCCTATGCTTAGCTAGACATTCTTTTTGCTATACATTTCTTCATACAATTTAATTTCAATTTAATTTTTTCAAATCTCATGACTTGTACTATACCTGTTTTATATGGACATCATTTACCTGTAAATAATAGGAGCAAGTAATAAGAGAAATCAAGGAAAATAGGGTAGGTTGGCAGGTACATAAATATTATCATGTTTACTGCACCATTTGTGTTTATTACAAAAAAATCGTAACACTTAGATGGCAGCACAACGTCTATTTTTGTATTTTCTCTTGAAAGTTGAGAATGTAATTTTGAAGTACAAATCTACCTAATAATTATGTCTGTTTTCAACGTCACCTGTAAAGTCAAAGTTGGCGTCACACATCAAGGGTCGGTAGGTATATTATTATTGTTAATAACAAAATATGGCACTATCAGAGGCGTGCAAGCTATGTTAGCAGGGGAAGCAGAGCTTTCCCTAACCCGTAACAAATGCGGCTTTGCCTTCGATCGATTCGCAGTAGTAGAATATCTAATGGAACCTGATGCATTGGCGGCTGAATACATCGGCGCGGGTTTGCTGAGACAGTCGCCTGCTTTATGCGGGCGCGGAAGCTATCGTTGGAGTAGGTTCTTGGTTTGCATCGAGGGGATATTGAACTTTCCTTTACACCTGCTGAATGTATCGGCGCGCGCTGGCTGGCCAATCACGTGCTTTTTGTAGGCGCGGAGAAGCTATCGTTGGAGTAGCGATTTGGAAATAATACGAATATTGACATGCAAATACCGTCAACTTAAGTGCGTGGCGTGGGTCTTAATAATAAAGGGATTTTCATTAAAACTTCGCAGATAAGCTTCAATTAATTTCTAAATGAAGGGCAAAACCGCCTATGAAAATTTTAACGATAAAAATAAAAAACATTTTTATCCGGAAAAACATTACGAACAATTTAAATGGTTAACATGGAGTGAAAATATTAATAATGTTGTCCGTGTGTACTTTTGGAGAATGAAAAAGATCTCTGGAATAAAACTGGTAAATTTAAACCATTTTCATAAAGCTGTAAAATGACATAGGTAAGAAATAGGTAATAAAAATAGGTAAGTTTTTAAAAAGTGCTTCCCTTACTTAAAATTTCACCGCACGTCCCTGATCACATATTATTACATGGTTAAATTAGGAATAGGTATACAAATAGTTATACAAATAATATTAGAATGTATACCTCAAGTAATAAATAATCTATAATAATATAAGTACTTAGTATGTTTTGCAATGATTAATATATTTTACGAACATGAAATTTTTTTTTAATGGAACACGAGTTCTATTTTTTCGATATATCTACACGACGCAGTCTTTTCGCTACTACTTATAAATAATGTAAAATTCAGATATCTAATATTTTTACCATTCAGCAAGAAAAGTAGGTAGGTAATAACTTACTTAATTTATTTATCAAAATATCCATGTCAATCGCTGTACCGCTATAAAATAATATTTTATAATGATATTAGTATAATTAATATTAATTATTATTAATTAATATTAATATTTCTTTCATATCATTTTCTGCAATATGCAATCTTATTAATTAAAAATAGGTAACCAACTGTGCAGGGATTTAAAGTATAATATATAGATGAAACCGTATATAAATTAAAGACCCAATTGTTGTCTATGGCGTCCTAAAAACTGTAAAAAAATGCATAACAAGTTTTTTGAGTTTATAGCAA
The DNA here is from genome assembly GCA_964058915.1 of Tetropium fuscum. Classification (NCBI taxonomy): domain Eukaryota; kingdom Metazoa; phylum Arthropoda; class Insecta; order Coleoptera; family Cerambycidae; genus Tetropium; species Tetropium fuscum. The sequence goes on from CAXKVY010010367.1 coordinate 6,248, forward strand.
TAACTACAAGTGGAATCGTTTTGACTATAAAGACTATAAGTTGTAGAGAATAGAAGAATCTGCAAAATGAGCTCTACCGGAATTCTCTAGCTACATTTTCAGCCGATCAAAACGGGAAAACCCGCGAAAAAGGAGCGTTTTATTGAAAATTCGTAACTTTTACAATTTATAAGATACGGCGTCCGAGTTGTACGTAAGAGCAACTTTAAACATGTAAATTATTTGTACAAAAACCTGGCCATTTTTTTGGCCCTTTATGCAGGTAATCAACCTTGCTCGTATAGATCACCGATCGTCATTTTTACAACGGTTTTGGAAACTTCAGAACATTGAAACTCCTCAGTTCGTTACCTATTATTTTTTAATACCCTAAAAAACTTCTGTAGCTTGGCGTGAAATATGTATTCTAGTATCCTAATCTACTGCGCAAGCATTTCATAGTCTTATATACGCATCGGCGGCATCGGCGGCATCGGCAATAATAAGGATTAGAGGTTTCATTGAATTGGCCAAATTGTGTACAATGTACATAAGCCAGATGCAAAAAACCTCTACTATCTTACTCCCTCTTAAAAGCCATGTGATGATTGTGATGATTAGAATTTTCGCCAAAATTTCGATCGAAGAAGAACTCTTACTTGAAGATCTCCTAATGAACTTACTATTTGTTATCAACCATATCAGAAAAGTTACAAATTAGAAATTTATAATGAATGTATCTATTAGAAGCAATTTATAAGGAGGGACGTGTCCCATTGCACTCCCTGCACTAGCCGCCACTGATTTACTACACCTATGAGCCATTACCGCCAACTGATAATGTATAACTGGCCATAAGAGCTGCAAACTGAAGAACTAAATATTGTCCAATGACAATACATTTCTTCTGAAAATGTTACTGAATATGGTTTTTTTAAACTGCCACTCTTAAAACCTGATTATTTTTTAAGATTGATTTTATCTCGTTGGATATAAAATCTCATTAGTAGAACATCTAATGGAACCTAGCCGGCCGCTAGTTTCTCTGTTGCATTGGCTGCTGAATGAATCGGGGCGTGTTTGCTGAGCCAGTGGTCGGCTTTATACGGGCGTGGAAGCTATCGTTGGAGTAGGTTTTTTGTTTTCGTCGAGAGGATCCTGAACTTTCCTTCCCTGTTGAATGCATCAGCGCGCGCTGGCTGGCCAGTCGCGTGCCAGGCGCGGAAGCTATCGTTGGAGTAGGTTTTTTGTTTTCGTCGAGAGGATCCTGAACTTTCCTTCCCTGTTGAATGCATCAGCGCGCGCTGGCTGGCAAGTCGCGTGCCAGGCGTGGAAGCTATCGTTGGAGTAGGTTTTTTGTTTTCGTCGAGAGGATCCTGAACTTTCCTTCCCTGTTGAATGCATCAGCGCGCGCTGGCTGGCCAGTCGCGTGCCAGGCGCGGAAGCTATCGTTGGAGTAGGTTTTTTGTTTTCATCGAGAGGATCCTGAACTTTCCTTCCCTGTTGAATGCATCAGCGCGCGCTGGCTGGCCAGTCGCGTGCCAGGCGTGGAAGCTATCGTTGGAGTAGGTTTTTTGTTTTCGTCGAGAGGATCCTGAACTTTCCTTCCCTGTTGAATGCATCAGCGCGCGCTGGCTGGCCAGTCGCGTGCCAGGCGCGGAAGCTATCGTTGGAGTAGGTTCTTCGTTTTTAACTATCCTATATTTTATTATTATTTTTAAACTCGTCATTGAATTTTAAGGTCACTTCATTAATATAACTATATTTATATTTTCATCTGTTTCTGATATATTAAATCTTTTTTTGTAATAATCCACATTTGAAAGGTGAAATTTAAATTGGTTTATTTATAAAACTAATACATGTCAACCTATAATTTTTTGACAGCTTATCATAGGTATCGTGAGCTGTCCAATGACAATACATTTTTTCTGAATATGTTACGTGTTTTCTTTTTATAAAACTGCCACTCTTAAAATCAGGTTATTTTTTTAGATTGATTTTTTATATCGTTGGATAAAAAATCTCTTTGTCAAAAATACAAAAAAATATAATACATTTTCTATCTAAAATAACTACTGTATGATAAATCTTGTATAATACAGATATTTAACTATACTCACGTTATTTGTCTATTACATGGTTATATAGGTTGCCATGAAAAAAATACATTTACAATACACACCAGCCTCTATGCGGCTCCTTGTGTAACTTCCCGCTCGAGCGTAATATGTTTCCTATAACCCTTGTTACGTAATATATATGTTACTATTACATGAAAAGGTATAATTTGATTGTGTTTATTCATAAAATAAAATGAAGAGCAGAAACAAGATTTGAACAGTTAAATAAATAAGCAATAGTAACTACAAACAATAAACAATATGATTTTTAATGATAATTACAGAAATAAATTACAATAAACTGTTACGGAGTGTTTTCCATTTACCCCTAGATATTTTGTGCTCATTGTTTCCATGGATAAAATTGCTTTGCCAATTTCCTCCGGACGGATTTCTTGGAACGCTAGCACTATCTGTCTCAAATCATCAATCGTTTGAACTGGTGTTTTGTACACCTTTGTTGTCAGCACATCCCACAGAAAAATGTCTAAAGGTGCAAAGATCGCGCCGGCCATGTCCATGGACCGAGACGTCGCAACCATCGATCCTCAAAAAGTTTAGTTAGTAGTAACTGCGCGTTAGTACTAAAAATTTATTAAATAGTTGCTGAAAGTCTCGCTCGCTCGTGAACCATATTATGGAGATTATTATCTGCTCAAAAATGATTGTTCTGGATATGGAATATGCCCTCTCTGTTAAATTTTGCCTCATCAGTCCCAAAATCTTTTTGTCTTCTTGAATATTTGCTAATAACATTTCACAAAAATTAGTACGGCGTTGTAAAGTTTCTGGTAAGCCGGCTTGTACTCTGGTGAATTTATAATTGTGCATCCTGTTTCTCTTCAAAATTCTGTGTATTCAAGATTGCGATATTACCAATGTTTCCACGGCACAATGGATGCGTGAGGATAAGCATAAAAAATCCTATGAAGTTAATAATCTAAACATCGGATTCCGTTACAACTTTAACCCGTTTTTCATTTATGTTTACTGACCCATACTTCATAAACTTGTTTAGCTTTCCAATCTTTTGACGCGTCAGTTTACGCAAACGGAGATACTCGTATTTTTCATTGAATGTTCTTGCTCAATAACACGCTGATATTCCCCATAAATAAAAACTTTAATAACTTGATTATAGTAAGACATCCCAATAAATTGTAGAAAAGATCGATAAACTGAAACATAATTGTCAAATTTGATGTAAAAATAATAATAATTATTAATTCAATATAGTAGTCACTGTATATTTGGTAAAAAATATAACAAAATCTTCGGGACACGGAACCTTTAGCAAACAAAGCATATGCTTTACCCGCTTATATACCAACGCTCTGGCAAATATCTGATGAACCAAATATTTGAATAACTCAGTTAGACTCTAGATCTGTTGCACACGGAGCATGATTAGGACGATTAGGGTTCCCGAAGCACTGCCCCGTGCACTACCTATATTAAAACTACTAAAAATATTACATACGGTTAATATAATACGGTTAATATTCATATCATGAAACTACTCATCTAGTTGGTTATATGCATTTTATTTCTCTTGTTTCAGCACATGTCCAACTGTATCCTGTTAGTGACAGCTAATTTATTAGGCCTGACGTCCTACCTTGTGGAAGATAAACAACAAAGGAGAGCCTTTTTGGAAACTAGGCAATCGTTGGAAGTTAAGCTTGTTATCGAAGAGCAAAGTGCTGAACAGGTAATATATTTTTTGTGAAATCCTTTTCAATTCAGCACAGAATTCTTATAAAAAAATTGTGGGAGGCTCGTGTAAAAATATGTATCCCACGCGTATTTTTATGTTTGCTATTAATAATATTTTGCAGTGAGCCACCCTAAATATGGAGCAAATTTACAAAGCTGGAGGTTTTTTCTCTATAAATAGATTGCGAAGATTTTAGAATTGTTTCAATCCTAAACACTAGCTTTAAATGCCAGTTTGAAATTGTTTAATTTCTTCACACGCATCCTATACAGGGTGATATGACCACCGTGTTTTTTTTCACTTCTGCAATCTACTGTCTCGGTTTTATCGATCCTATACAGGGTGATATGACCACCTTTTTTTTTTTTTTCACTTCTTCAATCTACTGTCTCGGTTTTGTCGATCACCCTATACTTTCGTTTTATGACACAATGTCTAAATACACGTGTTGTCACAATAGCGTTTTTTTTAATTGTGGCTTTTCATGAAATTAAAAAGCAATATATATACAAAAATAATTTTAATAACATTTTAATTAACTTTTAAATTAATAATATGTGATCATAATATTAATAATACCTATTGTGAATAATATTTTTTTTTTTAACTTTTTGACTTAATAACGCGTCGCTCCTCGAGCCTGTATTACTAATTGAAATCATCTTGACGTGTTCCCTATGCGTCAATATTCTTGGCTTAAGATGTGACCTCGATAAGAGGGGTCGAGTGGTACCATCGCACTTTACCCCTAATATCTATGCTAGCCCGGCTGCCTAGCATTCAGGTTGCTATGGGAGGATGAGCATTGTAGCTCAGGATGAAGGAGTTCGCGAGCTTATCAGCTCGCCGGCTCAGTCAGGTAAGGTAAGGGCATGTGGTTTGGCAAGGCAATCGGCCTCGCCGTCCACTGGATTGGGATGTTTTAGTGTCTTCTCGATTCGTTTTCTTTGGCCCTGTTCTTTTCTTCTATATCTGCTTCTTCTCGCATCAGTCGTGCTGAAACATAAGATCGTGATTATATTATACTTACCCGTTGCCCAGGATCTGGGTCTTTGGCCGCTTGTGAGGTCCAGCTTCCCTTGGATCATAGTTCGTGGCCAGCCGGATCCCATGGTCCTCTGAGATGACGTAGAGCCTCTCGGCGTGGTCCTCGATCATCTCCGTGGCCGTCTTATACTTCAGATCCCTTCGGATGACCTTATTGGTCACATACCAAGGGGCACCTATTGTAGTCCCAAGCGCTATGTTTTCCACTGCTTGGATCCTCTTGAGGTGCGTCTTCACTACGTATCCCCATGCTGTGGACATACTCCCTACAATTATGTTAATATGTTCATTTTGGAAGTCGAGTAGGGCGTCTAAAAGCAATTATAGTAGATATTGAAAACATAAAACCATATCAGAGAAATTTACTTAGAATACAATTTTCACAAAGAGCTTATTCTAGCTTATTAACTAAACCCATATCACCTATATTTTAGCAGATAAGATACAAAGGAGTAGAAATCAATACACGTTACGATGCCTATAAATCGAGGAAAATATTATCTTTCAAAGTATACCAATTACGACCACGGAATTCTCAAAGTACGAGCCACATAACTTTTATCACGGCAATCTTCTATTAACCCAACAATTCAACCCACGTCAGCAGCAATTAATACCAAGTTGATAATATAAAAAATAATTAGTACTGTCAGTGTAAATAAATTTTATAGAGGCTTGCATGTTCCAACTTCTATTATTTTATATCGACTGGTTGACATATCTCTTTTTCCAAAATACTGTAAAATTATCTTAATTATATTTAAAAATGTGTAGCTCCTACATTAAAGAAGGTATACATGGTGGAACATAAAATAAGATTTTTTAAAAATAGTATTTTTAAAATTAATATATATATATATATATATATATATATAAAAGTATTACGGATATTTTTAGACCAAAAAAGTTTCTTTCATTTTCTATATCCAAAAATATGTAAATGTTATATAATATAATCACTTGATCTGTTCGCGAAGTATTACTAAAAACTGATCACATCACGGGTGTCAAGTATGAAACAAAAAAACATATCAATACAGCCATGAAGATAATGCGTATCCATGGTTATTTTTAGGTTATTTAAAATCTAGTTGAGAATTATTTAGATAATATTAATTTATTAGACAACATATCTGTTATTTGGCAGCAGGATGAAGCAACACCACGCTGTGCAAGGAACGTCATTGAATAATTGAACGGAAATTATCCTGTTTGGATAGGAATACATGATGATAGGAATACAATGGCCCGCTAAAAGTCCGTACTTCTTTCTTTGGGGCCGTTAAAGCAAGATATACAGGGTGTCTCATAAGTCATGGATCAAACGAAAGGAGGTGATAGGTGGACTTATTTCAAACAAAAAAAATACATATTGTTATCCAATTGTTTTTCGAGATATTGCCTGTTTTCTGTTTTATTGTTAACAATTTGTAAATTACAGCTAGGTATTTATCAGTAACCAAATAACAATAAATGTGGGTCTAATTATTTTAAAAGATGTTCAAAATGTCTTCCTACTTCTTGAATCCATAATCTGCATCGCCGAATTAAATTCCGCCTGAGTTTTAATAGAGCCTCTTGATTGTTTCGTATTTGATTTACGACGTTCAAATCGTGCCCGAAGAGTTTGCTCATTATTGCATTCTGTTTCAAATACTTGTTCTTTGAAGTAACCCCATAAAAAGAAATCTAAGGGGTTTAAGTCTGCTGAACGGGGTGGCCACTCTATGGTCCCTCTTCGGCCTATCCATCTTTCAGGGAAGGTGTTATTAAGAAATTGACGAACGGAGAGTGCAAAATGAGGCGGAGCTCCATTGTGCTGGAACCACATTCTTCTACGGACTGCTAAGGGAACATCCTCTAGCAATTCGTTTAGATCATTTTGTAGGAATCTTAAGTACTGTGCGGCATTCAATCTCTCAGGTAATTCAAAGGGCCCTATTAATCTACCATTAAGAATTCCGGCCCATAAATTGACACTGAAACGATGCTGAAATCGATCCTTCGTCTTCGTGGATTTTCTACTGCCCAATGATGTAGATTATGAATATTAAATATTCCCGTGTGGTGGAAACTGGCCTCGTCCGTCTATAAAATATTATTAACATAATCAGGATCCTCCCTTAATAGTTGTAACATTTCTCTGCAAAATTCACGTCTTTTCAAGTAGTCGTCTGGCAAAAAGAGATTGCACACGTTGAACATGATAAGGATGAAATAATTCTCTCCTTAAAACGCGTTGCACCGTTGCCTTTGCACCACCAGTCCTGCGTGATATGTAACGTACACTAGTTGTAGGGTCTTCCTTAATATTATCGCGTACCACGTCATCTACATTAAGCCGTGGTCTTCCTGCTCTATGTGACCTACCTGGTATCTCACCTGCCACATATGCATTATGTACTCTTATAAAAACACGATAGTCTGGATATCTTTCTCGGTTTGGATATCTGTTGCGATATTCCCGTGCAGATTGTCGAGCGTTCCCATTACAGAATCCATAAATGAAATGCATATCTGCATATTCTCGTGACGTGTATGATATTTGATTCACAACAATCACAAACTTCTCACAAAAACACAAGAGCAGATCGCAATCACACGTGCGTACTTGTCAATGGCGAGCAAGTGACGTCAATGGCGAGCCTGTACCTCTTCCCACTCTACCCTTGCATACTATGCCTAATAGAGTTACGTTCTAAAAACAAAACAGGCAATATCTTGAAAACGGCAAACAATTGGATAACAGCATGTATAGTTTTTTCGTTTGATCCATGACTTATGAGACACCCATATGAAACTAGGGTTTTTAATAATATTAATGAATTAAAAGAACGCATAGGTGGCAACATTGAGGAACGAAATCTAAACGGTGATATATTTCAAAGTGTGAGAAGTAACTTTATAAAGTGATGCCAATTGTGTATTCTGAATGGTGGTGGTTAAAGTAAAAATGTTACGTCATAGAATTGGTTTTACTTTCATTAAGATTTAGTTTAATTTGTTTTTATTAGTTTGCTATTTTTAATTATTATTAAACGTTATTAATTATTATTATTTATTCTCTCAGTAAATAGCAGCGTTTCCAGAGGTGTCTCGATATGATTTTTCATATTAGACACCCGTGATGCGATCATTGTTTAGATTATAATATAATTGTATATTTTTGGATCCAGAAAATTAAAGAAATATATTTTTTTAAATATAATATTAATAATATTCTATATAGAACAGTAGAAAAATCTTGTTTAATTTTCCACCCTCTACATTTTAGGAGATTCTTAATATACGTTCTAGTAATATAAAAAAATCATAAAAAATCGGTTCCACTACTTTTTGATTTAGTTAAATCGGCACAGGATAAATGAAATTGACACCCCTCTTGCAAATTTTAAAAGTAAAAGTGTTTTATTATCTTAACTAAGTAATACTGATAACTCACATTTTTTGTGGTATAGTATTTATGTTAGAGCCACGATATTCATTATACAACTCATCAAGATAAATAAGTAGGTACTTCATACAACTAAAATCATTTATCGCCCATATTAAACACTTCCCTAAAAGAAAGGGATCAGAAACCTGCAGCACATAACTGGATCCTAACTGTTTCAAAACCCCCTACCAGCCAAAATATGCTAGAGTGTGAGTTCGCACCGATATTCAGGGCCTGCGAATGAAGGCCGTAATATGATGCACTGTTTAAGTGGCAATAATCCATAGAGATATTTATAATTTATAACCGCTTGAGATTACCTGAACTCGAAGAACCTATCCCCTAGCTAAATTCATGCAGGAGAAAAGCGGGTTTTCCGCTAGCACCATACATTATAGACTATTTACCTGTCTACTTCAGTATTAATGTAGACGTGAACATGAGTTGGATCAGATCAATAAATTCTGTCTGGAACGACTATGTTATCGGAAACTATTAGTCAAAATATACAGGGTGTTTGCTAAGGCGATGCCGACCTGAAACGAGTTGGTAGAAGGGTCATTTGGATATCCATATAAATAAAATATACCTATATGAAAAATGCTACGGTTCTTTTTATATTGCCAATTTTGTGGTTTATAAAAAAATCTCCATTTTTCATCATTTATTTAAGTATTACGCATTATATTTCGGTTCTAATATTCTGAAAGATTTTTATTCTTTATCCTAAATACATAAACTTACAATAAGAAGAAGATTATGTAGCCTATACAAAAATAAAATGATATTTACTAGAAAATAGTTGTAATAGTAATAAAGATTGTCGATTTTCAGTCAATTACATTTTTTTTTAAATGTGATCAAAATATTACCATTATTTTTAAAATGTTTTTTTAACTTCTGTTAATTGTATGTGTAACAGTATTATCATACATACGTATATCTATGTATGATAATACATACCTAGGTATACACGTGTAATACGATGTTATAAATATATATATATATATATATATATATATATATATATATATATATATATATATATATATATATATATATATATATATATATATATATATATATATATATATATATATATATATATATATATATATATATATATATATATATATATATATATAATTGTATTAAAAAATATAAATTACTTTTATTAAACTCTATGAAGACTTTTGAACATTCATTTTAAATTTCAGGAGAGGCTCCTACTTTCCGTTCTACCTGAACACGTAGCTGTGCAAATGAGGCAAGATTTAGATTCAGCTGACAGCCAGTTTAAGAAAATTTATATGAGTCGGCATGAAAATGTCAGGTATAAATTTTTATTACCACAGTTGAATTTTTCTCTGGGTGTTCCTTGAAATATCTTGAGATAATGGCCATTGTTTTATTCATTCTAAATCTTACTTTACATAAGTAATATAATATGTATTCATTATCTGCACTCTTATAAATATTTATAGAAAATAATAATACAATAATTGCATGTTTTAGCACAGAACATAATCTTACTTATAATAAGCCTCGAGTATTTACTGTGTATTTAAATTGAAAACTAATGGAATTGATCTTTTTTGTTTTCAGCATCTTATACGCCGACATCGTGGGATTTACAGCGATTTCATCTACGTATTCTGCCCAAGAGTTGGTGAAAATGTTGAACGAACTATTCGCAAGATTCGACAAACTTGCTGAGGTAAGGAGCTTTAGTTGGAAAATATATGCATGTTTGTAAACGTTTCGCTGAAACTAAATGCGGAAACTTGGAAATCGGTTTGCTCTGCTTAAATTCAACTAGTTTGACGAAACTTGAAGGGAGACTTCGAAATAACTTCAACTGGTCCAATAGGCACAATATGCAGATCTAATTAATATAGATGAAAGATATAATGAATAACGGTCTAGATATCTAGAATATATCTCTAGGCTTGTCACTTAATAGACTCTAGTTCGCATAAAAATGGTAATTCTGATTTTTTGATATGTTGCTAGCATTCATATCAGCTGCATAAAACCAAGTTTGCAGCTTCGAAACACAACGCTCACTACGTGGTGGGGGAAATCCCGATATTTTTGGACTTTTTTTTAGTTTCTAGGTTATAACTGGTAAATAATAGATTCTGCGTAAAAAAATAATCTTAGTTTTTCACTTCGATAAAATTTCCTTCATTTGGGGACTAAGTGCAGTTTTGTATGAGCAATAGGTTTTGAGATATAGGACTCCAAAAACTTTCTTTCCAGCAAAACAGCAACTATATAATCCATACTACTAATAAAAGGTAGGTAAGCAATGCAGTACTTTATTAAATTAAACATAAGGCAAACAGAATCGATGTTTTAGAAATATCGATACATTGTTGTCATCTCTATTATCATATGTTGTTCCTACCCAACATTCCGAGTCTACGCGTACCGTAGTTAAATAGATTGGGCTTGGATCAAGTTGTCTGTAGCTTTCCCCTATATCACTCAAAAGCAGTTCCCGGAGTCAGTCGGATTGGAATTGTCCTGGCACGCATTCATCGGTTGCGATACAACTTCTGCTCTTTACGACGTTGTTACGACGTTACGACTTCAATTAAAAATATCCACAACTGGTTAAGGTAGCTACCAATTTCCTGAAATTTGATGCTACTCCTGAAGAGATAAGCTCGCTGGAAATAAGCTTCTGCGGCTATATAAGGAGGAAAAACCAACAGCACACTGCACGACCTCCGTTACGAAATCTTTTTCCGATCAGCTGCCAACGCCAAGGTCTACCTGGGTCATCTACGGCCAACTGGAGAGGCCCGCCAAATCAGTATTTACGAGTTATAACCCAAAAACTAGAAAAGTCCAAAAATATCTGGCAGGGAAAATAACTTCGCGAGCATCTTCCAGAAAAGTCCCCAGCTAATCGAACTGGCTACAATTTTCCTGCAGTCAGATGAGCCATGAGGTCATTTAAAGCTGTGGAGAAATGCTTCGTGGTTCTTTATAAGGGTGATATAAAGAAGTACCGTTTGAATAGCCTTCGCTACCAGCTTGTCATAAAGTCGACAACCAACGCAAAAGTAAACCTTGCTCCTTTACCCCCAATGGAAGATGCAGCGATCCACCATTCTTACAGGACATACCACCAAGTTCAGAAGTGGTTGGGGGTTGATAAAAACCCTACAGATTGGGGGTGAAAGATGGAGCATCAGGGTCTAATATCAGTACCACTACACTACCACCATGGATCCCGCTCCTCAGAATCTACTGCGCTTCGTGTCTTGCAAATGCAGAGAAGGATATAGTGGATACAGGGTCCGCAAAGTCAGATTAAAATGCTTAGCACCGCGTCAATTTTGCGATAGTATATCATGCCAGAACGTTCCATATATTTATTTTAAGGACACCGATACCGATGATGATGAAGACGATCCCGCCACAATATTTGACGAACAAGTTGATGAGTTTTCTCTACCTGCCCAGGGAATCACTAAGGATTTTTCAAAGCCAGGATCATCGAAACAAAGGAAATTAGGAAATTATAATGTAGCAGGTTAGTTTTTCTACCATATAATAATAATTCGTACTGTAAATGTAAGATTAGTACACTTTAATTATCGAAGTTACATATTGTTTTTATAAAAAAAATAAAGGCGGTGCTATGTGAACTCTTACTATGATATGCTATGTGTACTATGTGAATTAATTTTTTCCAAAATATTTTTTTCAAAATGTTGGTTTGATGCCATTTTTGAGGGGACAATTAGCCGTATGAGCCTTCCCATTAAAGCTAAATAAATATAATACAAATTCACTATATATCCCACTTGCCTCGTGGGATGAGTACTCGTGGAATGAGTAATTTTTTTACCCGATATTTGTTGAGATATACAGTGTAAACACTTTATAACGGATCTCAAGGGTACGAGGATATAATAGTCCGATAACTTTGCCTGACGTTTTTGCTAGAGAAAATGTAATCTATGAGTAATGGCATACGTCGAAGCAGTTACATAACAATAATGAAAACAAGGCAGCCGTTTACGACCGCAAGTGTTTCTTAGAAACACTTGCGGCTTTTCAAAAATTTAGGCTGAACCTTTTGTAATATAAAATTTGACCTGATTATAAAAACCATTACACTATTCGCGCCAATATTCTTGGCTAAAGATGTGACCAGGGTAGGAGGGGGTCGAGCGGTACTCTTTACCCCTAATATCTATGTAGGTCGAAACCGCCTCGTAAGGGTTAGGCGGCGCATTTTACATAACCCTCCCCACAAATGTGATCACTTCACGTGAATTTATGCAGCCTTCCCCGGTCCTGGCTGATGGGCCCCACCGGTAGAGCCCTGCTTCAGGCGCTCTTGACTTTCTTCCCCGGTGTGTATTACCCCCGGAGGTGTCGTGTCGGGTGTTTGAGGGATCCTTCCTTTCTCTCGCCGGGCTAGCTAGAGCCCGGCTGGGCGTCATTCAGGTTTGGTTTACACTATTAAATACGTCTCTAAATACTTTAGACGTCAGAGTCTTAATATAAAGAGTGTATTAGATTTTGAGGTAAACCAACCAAATTGTACAGATTTTTACGACGTTATAAAGAGTTTACACTGTATTATTAAAACGAAACTTTTAATTTTTTGGAAAAAATTGATAATTTTTTAGGAGCTGTATCTCGGAAAGTTCTGAAAGTATTAAGCTTAGCTTGGGCTCAAATTGGTGGTAAATTGAACCTACTTTAATAAAGGATGGAAGAACTTTGCCTGTAGGACGCCTACTTTAGGAGAAAAAATCGAAACAAGTGCACAATTTTCGTTGTTTTCTTGGGCATTGCGCGACTCGCACAGGTCTATCGAAGCTGCAAAATTGGTTTCCTGCTATTAACATATGTCCTAACAACATATTAAACAAAATAGAACTATATGACCATTTTCAAGGTCGGATGCATAAATTGACTGGTCTACCAGTCAAATAATTAAAATAACGCGGAAACGCTAAATTTTGAAAAAGGATATCTCTGAAATTATTGAAATCAAACTTGTCGCACATTTTGTCCGCTTTAATTTTGTATTGGATGGCATTATACCTAGGACGTCTAACTTCTGAGATAGAACGTAAAAAGTGTATCTTCTACGTACACCCCTGCACCCGCTCACCTCATAGGATGAGAAATGTTAGTATTTTTACCTTCCATCTAGTCCGAGCAAAGTCCCAAAGTGCAAAATTAAGTTCGTTCCATTTCCCTCTACAATGTTTTGTTGACTGGACTACACGGGTGTAATAAAAATTCTGTTTATTAAATCACTTTATACGAAAGATACGTTCATACATATTATTTAACGCATATTCCTATCCCCTATTAAAATTTCATGTTGCGTTTGATGGATTAAGGGTAAGGGGATCTCATCTATACAAGCAAATATTTGCTCCTCTGAAAATAAATCATAACTTGTCATGTGAAGTATATGGCTGCTTATGAAACACGCGTTCATTTTCAAGTTTCCTTAATACATACACAAATCATATACTTACTTGTTATTCTATCTATTTTTGGTTTTTGCAGAAATATCAGCAATTGAGAATAAAAATTCTGGGAGACTGTTATTACTGTATCAGTGGGGCTCCGAAGGAGAGACCGGATCACGCTGTTTTATGTGTCCACATGGGGTTGTCGATGGTGAAGGCAATTAAGTAAGTATCTATATAATTTTCAGGCATCTTCAATAGATTATAATTCGGCTCAAGTTACTCCAAAAATAAAACTAATTTGAGACGTTATTTAGCACTTATGTCGTGCATATGCATAACTGTTATAAATGTATAATAATTGTGTATTTCAATTATGTATTGAATGTATTGCAATATTTTAATAAATGCGGTAAATCAGTAAAACAAGCGAAGATAAATTAATAAGTAGATTATTGGCTTACATTCAACACCAATTAAAAGTGGGCAATAAAATTTGCCTAAGCTAGCTCAACTTAATAATAAAATAAATAATAGGTACCTGTGGACGCCACTGACCGTTGCGCAACCAGATGGTCCCCAACTATACTGGGTATCGAACTTACTAATTTTATTAAAAAATCAAAAGTTATATACAAGTTGTATACTAAAATTGCATATAAGTCAAATTGCAATAAAATCAAATTGCATTTAAATCTAATTGCATTTAAATCAAATTGCATGTAAACCAAATTTCAAATAAATTGAATTGCATATCTATACAAACATTAAATTAAAAAAAAAATCCCCAAAAATTTTCCCATTATATCCCAAATGTTGTGTTATAGACGTGAACGCATACCTTTCATGAAATAAAACATAATAAAAATCTACCTACTACCTGTGTAGATTCAGCATGCACGTTGAATCCCACAAACAATATTCTAGGAAAGATTTAGGCCATGCCTACTTGAACATGGTACCCAAATAACGAAGGTATTCAGGTATACGTGTGGTAAATTTAGCCAATGGCTTAACCTAATTGAACATACAGAACATACAGTATAATAATAATTTAGTATAATAGTGGAAGTATTCAGGTACAAGTACACTATGCTAAAATGATCAAATATGGGATTCACCCCATATTTAACACATATTTAACACAAAAGTTTATTAACAAAAAAAGTTATTAAAGTCTCTTATTAAAGTCTATTATTAAAGTCTCTAAGAATGGAAGTATGAGTGTAAGTGGTAAGGTATCTAGGTGGCTGAGTAGCGAGACTTGAAGCCACAAAGCGAAGCGACTTGGAGTGAACTTACACTCGACGTAAGAAGCTATGTGCCAACAGGTACAAATCATGAAGTTATGTGAATATAGCTACTTATAAAACTCACTTAATCGATGTTAAACGGCGTCAGGAAGTGTTGACTAGGCATAATGCCTCAATTGTTCTAGGGACTGTGAAATGCGAGTTCTCGAGAACACAGAGGAAAGCAAAAATAGAAAATGTATAAATCTGAAAATACAAAATGGCCACGAGGCATTAAAAAATAGCTTACCTTCATTTATTTAAGTTATTTCATCCAGCTGAGCTCTATGCGTAGATTACCAAAATCACAAACACATGACAGTAATTTCCGTAAATTCCCGCTCTCTGAACATAACACAGTACGTTATTTATAAAAAAACCACTTAAACTTTTAACAACATGAAGATGGACACCTACGCCTTTCACGCTTCTAGCCAAAAATAAAGAATCCAGCAGAAACCGTCACGAAATGACATTTCTCACAAAAGTTTCCATAGATTTGCCAATGTCGGCGTTGCCTAGAGTCACAAAACTACCGATGCCGAGAGTCACGAAGAACAATAAAGCGACAAAGATGTACGTTACGAAATGATTATCAATGTTCGGTGGCGTACCGATTAATACAATTGACTAAGGCCGCAAAGACCTGTTATATTCAAGCCTGAGTTCCAACCACAAATGTTGAAGGGTGTCTCTAGTCACTTTTAACAATATTTTTATTCAAAATTATATACCTACAACAAACTTCTGATATCTAAATTGTCAATTAATGAACAGTGACCGTAACAAGATGAGAGTATTTTTTTCAATAATGATTCTATACATATTTTCTATGATTCTATACATATCGTAAATTCACTTTAGTCAATCCTGTGTAAGAAAAATTTATCGATTTCATGCAAAAATTTGTTTCAGGTATTTGACCGTTGTACGTAATTTAGGGGGAGGGTTAATAAATGATAAATACGTTAATAAATGATAAATACGTACAGATGTACATCAAGATTTGACCTATTTTTTTTAAACAACTATGAAAATCGGAAAAATTCGTTTTCGGGCTGTAAAATTTTCCAATTACGTTTTACAGAAAATTTGTATTAAATAAAGCTGTAGGTATTAAAAAGGCCTTCTCGTAAATTACATATAATGCATTGGTGACAAGCCCATTATGGGTACCTGTAAGTGTGCAAAATTTATAGCAGATCGTTTTGACAATTTATGTATAATTGTATTTGTTTATCCCAGAAGGCGTTAATTTAAACAATCGTCATAAGCAGAAAAACACCCACTTTTTAAACTTACTTTTTAACAGCATTTTTCTAACAAATTGTTTATTTTTTCAACTTACCTTACCTAGAGCTTAACCTTTTAAGAATCCATTCCACGCTAAACATCTCTGGATCCTTTATCTTGCATAACGATTTATCATATATTTATCTTGCATAATATGACGAATGTTTAAATTAATGCTCTCTTGGATAAACAAATATAATTATTAATAAATTTTAAAACCGATGGGCCTGAAATTTTGTATACTTATAAAAACCGATAATGGGCTCCTCATCAAGGTGTTATATGTCATTTATAGGCCATTATTGCATAAGCCTTATTAACATTTATAAAATAGTGCAAAAATAGTCTTTTTCTTCATTATATCGATTATTTATTTAACAATTTGAACACGTAAAAACCCTCTCATATGACGTACAAACTTGAAATACCTGTAATAAATTAAAACAATATTTTTTTCATAATGACATCTATATAAGGTATTGAGAAACCGATTGAGTATTTTCTCACGCAACATAAATGCATATACGAGTTTGTGAAGCTACATAATTAACAAAACTTTCGTACGAAAAAGTAGACCAGACGATTTATGCTACCTAAAGAGGGAATATTATATTTGGCCAGAGCAGATATTTATTTGAATACCTATATATCCTCCGGTGTAATGAGGAACCGTCTGATCCAGGAGTTAAAAGAACTTTATCTTTACTTTACCCTAAATATTTTTCTCTTAAAGACTTGTTGACATAACGTATGTTTATGGTGCAGTAGAGCTTTGATATATAAATGAAATATAGTGACATATATTGTGTTATCAACTGAGTCTCACTGACACCTTGTCTTATTTTTGTTAACTTCAATGGTTTCTTTTTTTAGTTGACTGGGAGTCTGAGATTACATTGTCAGATATACATACAGATAAACTAAATACAATATAATAACCATAATATTTAGTATAGTGCGGCAGTTTAGATAGGATTATTATTGTTCCATAGATAGGATATACTATTGTTCCATTTTTGATAAAGCACCAAATTTGGCACAGAGGTAGACCGATGTAATATGAACAAATTGGGTGTGGAGCCATCGGTCAACTGCCCCCTGGTGGCTATTTTGGAAAATGAAGACTCCGAAAGACAACAGACGTTATATAAAGTGTGCTGCTGATGGTTTTATTGAATGTTTTTGCGAGAAATTATGCGAGATAGTTTATAAGTTGTAGGTATATGTATATATATATATATATATATATATATATATATATATATATATATATATATATATATATATATATATATATATATATATATATATATATATATATATATATATATATATATATATATATATATATATATATATATATTTTGTGAAAAGTAATCTTGGGTTTGTAGCATTTCATTACATAGAAATAAGCAAATAGACGAATAAGAAAGAAAACACACTTACCAGTGCTATGTCTGGACACATATACGGAAATGAATCACTATACATACGAAAACGAACCACTTAGAAGTTGTACAAGTTCTTTCACCTTTCTTGAGGATCTTCAGAGCAGTATACGATTTATTTCATTGATCATTCATACTTGAATTTAAATTACCAATACACCAACACTTGCAGTGACGTTTTATGACATTAGTTTTTGACGGAACTCATTCTTAGAATACACAAACCTAGTCTACTATTTATATTTGTTCTATTTGAACATATTATATATAAAAGCATTAGGCATACAGTTATCCAGAAGATGTTAAACTTTAAAATGCATAAAATCTTGTTGAACCTATTGAAAAACAACTACTTTTTCCAACTATATGCGGGAAAATATTGAATTATATATACAATAGAGTTCTGAAGCATTCAAAGAGGGAGTGATACAGAAATTGCTTGCTTAGTTAAAACTAAAATCATTTGTTGGTTGTATGTATTAATTGTTTTTTCCAAAATTCTCGAAAAAAATCCAATTTTCACCCTGGATATATTTATTAGCTTTGAAATTCTTTGCTATTCATATTTATTTTGTGAAAAGTAATCTTGGGTTTGTAGCATTTCATTACATAGAAATAAGCAAATAGACGAATAAGAAAGAAAACACACTTACCAGTGCTATGTCTGGACACACATACGGAAATGAATCACTATACATACGAAAACGAACCACTTAGAAGTTGTACAAGTTCTTTCACCTTTCTTGAGGATCTTCAGAGCAGTATACGATTTATTTCATTGATCATTCATACTTGAATTTAAATTACCAATACACCAACACTTGCAGTGACGTTTTATGACATTAGTTTTTGACGGAACTCATTCTTAGAATACACAAACCTAGTCTACTATTTACATTTGTTCTATTTGAACATATTATATATAAAAGCATTAGGCATACAGTTATCCAGAAGATGTTAAACTTTAAAATGCATAAAATCTTGTTGAACCTATTGAAAAACAACTACTTTTTCCAACTATATGCGGGAAAATATTGAATTATATATACAATAGAGTTCTGAAGCATTCAAAGAGGGAGTGATACAGAAATTGCTTGCTTAGTCAAAACTAAAATCATTTGTTGGTTGTATGTATTAATTGTTTTTTCCAAAATTCTCGAAAAAAATCCAATTTTCACCCTGGATATATTTATTAGCTTTGAAATTCTTTGCTATTCATATTTATTTTGTGAAAAGTAATCTTGGGTTTGTAGCATTTCATTACATAGAAATAAGCAAATAGACGAATAAGTAAGAAAACACACTTACCAGTGCTATGTCTGGACACACATACGGAAATGAATCACTATACATACGAAAACGAACCACTTAGAAGTTGTACAAGTTCTTTCACCTTTCTTGAGGATCTTCAGAGCAGTATACGATTTATTTCATTGATCATTCATACTTGAATTTAAATTACCAATACACCAACACTTGCAGTGACGTTTTATGACATTAGTTTTTGACGGAACTCATTCTTAGAATACACAAACCTAGTCTACTATTTATATTTGTTCTATTTGAACATATTATATATAAAAGCATTAGGCATACAGTTATCCAGAAGATGTTAAACTTTAAAATGCATAAAATCTTGTTGAACCTATTGAAAAACAACTACTTTTTCCAACTATATGCGGGAAAATATTGAATTATATATACAATAGAGTTCTGAAGCATTCAAAGAGGGAGTGATACAGAAATTGCTTGCTTAGTCAAAACTAAAATCATTTGTTGGTTGTATGTATTAATTGTTTTTTCCAAAATTTTCGAAAAAAATCCAATTTTCACCCTGGATATATTTATTAGCTTTGAAATTCTTTGCTATTCATATTTATTTTGTGAAAAGTAATCTTGGGTTTGTAGCATTTCATTACATAGAAATAAGCAAATAGACGAATAAGAAAGAAAACACACTTACCAGTGCTATGTCTGGACACACATACGGAAATGAATCACTATACATACGAAAACGAACCACTTAGAAGTTGTACAAGTTCTTTCACCTTTCTTGAGGATCTTCAGAGCAGTATACGATTTATTTCATTGATCATTCATACTTGAATTTAAATTACCAATACACCAACACTTGCAGTGACGTTTTATGACATTAGTTTTTGACGGAACTCATTCTTAGAATACACAAACCTAGTCTACTATTTATATTTGTTCTATTTGAACATATTATATATAAAAGCATTAGGCATACAGTTATCCAGAAGATGTTAAACTTTAAAATGCATAAAATCTTGTTGAACCTATTGAAAAACAACTACTTTTTCCAACTATATGCGGGAAAATATTGAATTATATATACAACAGAGTTCTGAAGCATTCAAAGAGGGAGTGATACAGAAATTGCTTGCTTAGTCAAAACTAAAATCATTTGTTGGTTGTATGTATTAATTGTTTTTTCCAAAATTCTCGAAAAAAATCCAATTTTCACCCTGGATATATTTATTATTTATATATATATATATATATTTTATGCATTTTAAAGTTTAACATCTTCTGGATAACTGTATGCCTAATGCTTTTATATATAATATGTTCAAATAGAACAAATATAAATAGTAGACTAGGTTTGTGTATTCTAAGAATGAGTTCCGTCAAAAACTAATGTCATAAAACGTCACTGCAAGTGTTGGTGTATTGGTAATTTAAATTCAAGTATGAATGATCAATGAAATAAATCGTATACTGCTCTGAAGATCCTCAAGAAAGGTGAAAGAACTTGTACAACTTCTAAGTGGTTCGTTTTCGTATGTATAGTGATTCATTTCCGTATGTGTGTCCAGACATAGCACTGGTAAGTGTGTTTTCTTTCATATTCGTCTATTTGCTTATTTCTATGTAATGAAATGCTACAAACCCAAGATTACTTTTCACAAAATAAATATGAATAACACAGAATTTCAAAGCTAATATATATATATATATATATATATATATATATATATATATATATATATATATATATATATATATATATATATATATATATATATATATATATATATATATATATAATAATTTTATTATTCAAATTATATTTAATTAATTTAAATTTAAATTTCTCTACATTATATATATTGCATTAAAAAAATAAAAGACAAAATATTAAAAATCTCTTTTACAGTCCCAGTATACTGCCAGTTCAGAATATTCGTTTTAAGAATTCGAGTTCTCAGAGCACTCCTCATCGCAAGCACACAGTGGTGTGCTTGCACTTGCACTTTTTCATAGTCTTTGCATTTGCGACGAACTCCTTGCAGATCTGTGATGCTTCTTATATGATGCTGGGATCTTGTTATAATGCTAATTCAATAGATGCGAAGAGTATACTATACAAAGGAATTTATAGAAATGAAAGATGAATCTGAAACTTTATAAACAAGAAAGTAATAAACTTTGAGGTCACATAAGTTTGAAGATTGTGTATTGTATACAAGTTATAAGCCAGTTGAGCACCATAGGGACCTAGACGGTAAACTTACGTTCACTGCGTACTACAATGAAGTTTGAGTAAATACCTGGATGCTTTTAAGCCAAATTTATAAATATGTGATCTTGATTATAAGATTATTGGCCATATATTTGTTGGCGGGCAACTAATTGTAGACGGGCATAATCACAAATATCTACAGAGAAATTCAACTCTAAATCTTTAAGTTGGCGAATACGTCACTAATTTATTTTTAGTCTACAACATACGCTGTTCGAGTGATCGTTAAAAAAATAATAAAGCTAGAGACAACAAAAAGAAGTCGATTATATGTGACTGTTGATACATCCGACTA
>CAXKVY010010368.1:0-13825 GCA_964058915.1 Tetropium fuscum
AATAAAATACCCGGAAAAGAATTAAACTTTGATACAGAGCTCCCCGAAAACTCAACCCATAAATCATTTATTATGGTTTGTTGTATAGATATATAACTGCTTTATTGTTGCTTTCTCCTCTCGTACGTAAACTGTTTTTGTTATTGCTTTCTCCTTATGCATGCACGATAAAATTTATTACTTAGAACAGAAAACTGTTGCCGCCTATACTAACCGCTATTAGTGTCACGTTGCTATGAACAATTATGCTTGTTGTTTTAAATAGAAGACTGTTGCCGCCTATAGTTACTGCTGTTGATACTACTTTGCTATAAAAATTTACGCTTGCTGCTTTAAGCGTTTTATTTATTTATATATCTTCCTAACCCATAACCATCTGATAAACAGACTGAGGTTTGGACAATAACCTGTATATAGAGTCATGTATATAGTGATATGTAGATAACGATGCTAGATAGTAGAAATCTATTCGAACCTTGAAATCTAACCTTCATATCTTAATAGTTAGAATAAACTGTTAAACAAATAGAAGATAGAGTGTCTCACTGTAGAAGATAGTATTCCTATTCCCTGAAGATCACGTGACTTCTGGACATTTCCGATCTCCAGCTCGAAGCTATCTGAGGCCCCCATTGTGCCGTCTTTGTGGTAACATGGTAACTGTACACGAAAAAACACAGTTTGGCGGTCGAAGTATTACATTGCACAGGAAAAGGGTATTACATTGCACAGGGTTATCTTCTTTAAACAATTATTTTATTGTCTTCTATTGAAAATATTATTTCTTTCAGAGACTAAACTGTTTAATATCTATAATATGTATTCTATAGAATACTCTTTGCAGCTGCTGGGATTTAATGTAAGAGTATCCAGTATGTGTGTAGGCGATTATTAAAATTTTTTTCAAGAACTCATAAATTTTGTATCAAATCATCCTTTAAAATATGCTTTCGGTCAACTGCACTAAACTGGAAGTAATATTATACTTAATAGAAAATACATTTTTCTATGAAGATATCAAAAGACAAAACAAACACCCTTAACTCAGCTCGGGTCCATGGTATTTATAGCAATACCTACTTAATTGCTTATAATCGTTTTTTTCATTATCATTTAGAATTAAGATAACTGTCAATCAGATATTGTAAATGTCAGATAAGACATCAAACGTCAGAAGTTTACACTTAATTAATGTTGTAAATTTGGCCTAGGTTTATGCTTTGAGAATTCATTTTCAATTATGTGAAAAATCGCACTTAACATCCGTACTAATAGCACATCCACAATAGTTAATGAGGCTCTACACAGAAAAAAAAACAAGCACCAAAGGAAACCTAAACAGGCAGAACTTTAAGTATATCCACAGTCAATTACAAACGCCTCGATATGGCCACAACTGACTGTGAACTAGTAAAATTATAAAATGTGAATTTGGAGGGTTTTTGGAGGGATTTTTGTGAAATTATATAGCGTGTATACACGTGATGAGATTTACACTACAGGTGTTTGTGCTGGTTATATTATTTTTATGAGTTGAAGTACTCATCGTTTTAAATAAAGGGATCGTTAGCCCCGACATAATATTATGACATATTATATTTGCACATAAAATTTAATTTTGGCGTGTATGTTTTCTCTTTCGGGGACGTGCCTCTTAGATCCTGGAATCCCAAGCCGCTTCAGCGGGATCAATCACCTCCTTCACACCACGATAAGTCGCTATCCACAGCCACCATATTGGGGTGCAATTGAGAGGAGAGTTAGGAAAAGAAATTATCTATCCACCGAGGTAACTATTATTTGTTATGTTTTAGTTAGGAATATTTACAGCTATTGTAAATATTGTAACTTTTTTGTTTTCGACCTGCTAGAAATGTAAAAATGTTTATATAATATGTTTAAATAAATCTATCTAACTATCTATCTATCTATAGTTAAAAACAAAAAAAAAAGGTTTTATTTGATTCATACTGGATATTTTACCTGATTTTTTTAAAAACTGACTAACTTACCTGGGTTATTATTGGTTTAACTTGCGAGTAAGGTAGTGGTAGCGTGAACTAAGTGGCGCTCACGAAATTAGATCCTTCTTTTTAACCAGGCCCGTCTCCACCGCGGCTGGCAAGCCGCTGCCTCTACTTACAAGTTTTAAGGGTAAGTGATTGTAGTAGCCTTTTGGTGTGAATGAGACCATCATATATAGTATTAAATTGGGACGCACACCTTATCTTAACAAGCGCCTTTTATCGTATTTTAGTCTAATTTACGTGGACTAGTATGCGTGGTGAAAGAATTGATATGATGGACCGTAGCTAAAAAAATAGATTTACATGTATAATTCATTGCAGGTAGGGGTATTAGCCATCTGAGAAGATGTTTCCTATAAATATATTCAATAATTTATTTGAACATATGTTTCCACGTCGCAAATGCTTTTGGTCAATCATGTTATACACTAATTGTATTTTTTTATCTATTATTATCAAAAGCAAAATGTACCTATTCTTTACAATTTTTCCTCTTATTGGGATCACCATTAGATTGCCGCTAGAGAAATGCATATATCATATTTATTTATTGTCTTCGTAATTGTTAATATTTACAAGCAAATACTTATGCAGTCAAGATACTGTGATATAATCGCAAAATTAAACAGTTTTTCAATAAATTAACATTAGAAGTGCCTATGTCAACACGTTCCTAGTTGTCATATCTACAGCTACTCGCATATCTTTTAGCAATAAATCTACGTGACTTACGTATTCAACTAAACGGCAATAATTTCTTTATACGCGTTGGATCGAGATAAACGCGTGCATATATGTCACAGGTGGGGTTAGAGGAGAACGCAAGGCTTGTTGGAAATGACTAATCTCGATCTAAAACGACTCAAAACTGAAAACAGTTTCTATTTTGCATTGGCGTAATGATATATTTCCTGATATATGCTGATAGATACGAGTGTATGTTTTATTAGGTGAAGTTAGTTCCCGGAAAATTCATGTAAATCCATGTCATAAATAATGTTTAAAATGGCGACAGCTGATAGCATTTTTGGAGAAGTATGGTTGCAATATTTACATTTTAGGTTTATCACTCAAAATTGAAGTACGCCCTCGTGTTTTTAGCCATACATCATTGTAAATAAAATATGTAAATAAAAAATGCATATTTTATATGCATATGCATATAAAATATATTTATATATATATATAAAGTTGCTTTTATGGACAAAAATTATTAGAATTTATCAACTTGAGGGTAGCAACTTATTCGAATATTATACACCTGTCCTCGGAAATTTTAGCAATACTTAACATTTTATTTCGTTCATAGTAGAAATTAATAAATCCAAAATATGCGCCATTTTGGTGTATTTTCCTCCATCGTAATGCTATTAAAACTCAGTGATCATTATACCTCCCCTGGTCACCTCGTAAAGGACATAAAAATAACGGGATTAAACTTATGGGGAATATTACATGGATCGAATAAAATATATATATTTTTTAAACTATAAACTATGTAGACATGTATGAGTCTCAGTCGTAATTATTTAAAATCAAAGAAGAAATATTTGAAAAAAAATGATACAGAGAGCGAAAGAGATAGTGAGAGGGAGCGAGAGAGAGAAAGTGTGAGAGAGAGAGACAGAGAGAGAGAGAGAGAGAGAGAAGAGAGGGTGTCACTTAAAGAAAGACAGGAAAAAGGAAAGTACCATGCTTAGTACCTATATCGATTTCAAAGTATACCATTTGGTTTGGCTAATGCCCCAGATATTTGAGAGATGTTAAGTTAAGTGATTCACAAATTCTAGCAAATCAAAGTTGCTCAAGGTATCCTCATTATACAAACACTGCTCAATATTTAATTTGTGAAGTAAAAATATAAACAGTTGCTCAATAACAGCTTGTCCAAGAATAAATTCTTATATTATTTTACACTTTAAATATACCCAAAAATACAAAAATATACTATACAAATCTTGAAAGTTACGACACTAATTTATTTTTAATCTACAACATACGCTGTTCAAGACTTCTTAGTTAAAGATAATAAAACGAGAGAGGCAACAAAAAGAAGTCCATTATATCATGTGACTGTGGATATATCCGACTAACGTTGTAAGCTGCTGTACGAAAAAGAAAGAGGGGGCACGATTTCGTACATCGTAACTCTAGCGAGAATAATATCGATCAACTGATCGACTGATCGACTGATTTGACTAGCGCCGTACGCCGTACCCGCAGTAGCCTTGCACCGTTTCAAAACTGACATAAATTGGTCATATTTCAGTTGATTTCACTTTCTCTTGTGGGCACCCGCATTAAGCTGCCAATTTTCCGACGGGAAACGTCCCATTGTTTAAACCACTATCAGTGTCCTGTCTATATTAGACTTCAAGATTTTAACATTCAAATTGTAGGTTATGTATTATGTTTAGGTTTCTCATTGGGAAACGAGTAAAGTTTGTATACATCCGGACGAGGTATTTCAACACACATTTGACTAGTGCAATGCTGATTTGATTCGTATAGTTTATAACTATGAAGTAACCGCCAACTTTCGAGATATGGATAGTATTCATTAATTTTGTCTGCACTAATTGGTACCAATTTGGTAAACGTTTCGGTTTGGAGATTCTCTCTTATGTATATCATATTTACCTAATTAACCACCAACATCAGAGACCCACTGTCATAGGACTCAACGAATACCTTTGAATTGAAATAAGTCAATAATCTATAAGGAGCAGCAAATACGGTGGACATATAAAGTGACTACGTTATTTAGTGAAAGATACCTGTCCATTGTTAATACTTATGTTGCGATGTACTACTGTGACTTTAAAAATGATGAGAAGATTAAGGTGGGCTTTTAAAAAAGTGATTCGACCACAAAAAACTGCCAACCATAATTATTTAAAAAAATTATGAGCTTACATTAACCAGTAATTAAAATAGTTTGCGGATCAAAAAACATCTGCGAAAGATCTCGTAAAGTAGATGCTACAATAACATAAATTAGTTTTTAAACGCCATAAATTAGTTTCTAAAAAGTATCATGCATATAAAGCATATAAAAATCTTTTTAAAAAACCGCAAATCGCAGATGGCACAAGTCTCATAATGTAAACAGATCAGTGATGAGATAATAATTATGTTCTGGCGAATGCAGCGGGTGCTAGGGAGATAAGTTTACATATCGTGCTCGACAAATAAAAGAGTCTACGTACTCATTATTCTACACTCTACAACTCTAGACTAATATTTATTTACGGAGTACCACTGCAAATGCGCTAGGTTAGAACCATGGTCCGTTCATGGTGCGACGAATATTTAATTGGAAAACATAATGTCTTACCTTCATTCCAAACTACCTCTTGTTCTGCGATTATGGTTTCATCGTCAGACCATAAAATTTCTTCAGTAGATGCGGCTATACTGTTGCATTCCATGAACGTATCGAAATCAATGCTTTTGCGAAAATCCATGTTGTTATTCTGGAAAATAAATATTGGTTATAAAATCACGACAGCTATAATAATGACTATTAATTATGAATTATGATAATGAATAATATGATTATGAATAATAATTTATTTGAATTTAGAACAAAATGTTTACTGTAGTGTAGGACCAATAGAAGCCGAGATACAAGACATTCACTTATTAACGCGTAGCAGCCGTTCTAACTAACTTATACATTAAAAAAGTATAATAGGCAGAAAGCTTTTTCATAGTGCATTAAGCAATTTTTCGTGAAGAAATATAGGACGTAATAATAATTGTTTAATATAGGACGTAAACGTACGGGCACGAGGTCGTTCAGCTGCCTCAATCGGATATATATTTGTATTCTTACGACACTGTATATAATTTCAATGTCTCTTTTAAAGAAATAATAGTAAATTGCAAACATGTTTTGCCCACGAAAATTTGAAATGGTTACAACTGATGGAACTTCTGATTCTTACATCGCATTTTTAAGGGGGTCGGGTGTCATGACACCGGAACCCTCTTAATACGTTGCGAAAAAGTGCGCAATCGCGGGGTTTGGTTACGAGGGATGGTACACTTTTGATTCTGACCTAACACATGCGGCGATTCTCTTATCGGCCTTTATCAAGGGAGTCAAAAAGTTTCCGGGCTCTAGTGATCTTATGCCTACTATGGAGTTATATGCATATTTTCTTGAGCGCCTAGAGAGATAGAAAGTATCTAAGTTTGAAATACTGAAGCGTACTTTTCCGAGACAAATGTCATTCTACCCTGAGAGCTTGTCCAGATACATATGTCTGCGACTAAGTACTGGTCCATTTGGACTCATTTATATACCAAACAAGTCCTTTCAGTTGATGAGGAATGCACTGATTATTTTCTAGAATGAATCTGTAGAGAACTATCGCATAAAAATGTAAAACGAGAGGCAGTTATATCTGTCATCTGGAAGATATTAATATCCTCTCCGTTCAGTCTTACAGCACTTATAGCCTCAAAGAGGATGGGCCGAGGGGATAGTCAGCAAAAATAGCAGAAACCAACAAGAAATCATACCTGTATTATTATTTTTTGTTTCATATACCTTTTTCGCCGTTTTGTAGATCTTAACGCACATGCACACACTTTTCAATTTTTGTTTTATGTAATAATATCATATTATGATGCTACTGCATCGAAAATAAAATTTGACTGGGAGACCCCGCCACAAGAATATTTTCTGGTTGCGCCACTGCTCTTCGTATACGAAGACAGAGGAGAAAACTGCAACTCTCTCTCTCTCTCTCTCTCTCTCTATCCCTCTTCACCTGCGCATTTCGCGGATAAGCTGAGCTTGGTCAAGCAGTACAACTTTAACATAAATGCAGTTCTTGTAACATAAATGCAAGAAAATTTGGGTAATAATAATTGTTTAACATCATCATATGAATCTGACAATAGCGTCCCTTCAATATTATAATTAGTTTACTGTCTTGCGATCGTCTTGTAATCATAGTATATCACCATTTAGAATATTAAAAATAATTTTCAAATCGGTGTACGGACAACAGATCGCAGGTGCATTGGCTAACCTATTAAGTAGAATTAAAAATTATTTACATGATATCAACAGTCGGCATAAGATTCAATTAATTACGTTAAACGTAGCTAACGAATGTAGATGGGAGATCGTATCGAGTTTCCTATACAATTAAGCATTTCCATAATTTAAATCTTGTCCTATACTCTGGTTAAGTGGGCTTGGAAACGGGAATTCGTATCCTGCTGATGCGTTTTTAAAGCAACATTCAAGGTCAGGTCACAAGAATAAAACAATAGCAGAAGAGTAGGCTCTTGTTTTTATTGTGAGAGTAGGTATTCACTTAGTTTATTTAGGGCCGGTTTTATGGGAGAACCGATAGATAAAATCCATGTTTTACAACCAGTTCTTGACAATCTTAAGCTTAAAAGTCAAACTTTAAGTGAAGCATCGCGAAAAGTGAAGCTTTACGTTAAGATTGCTAGCTAGAATTAATTGATAAATTTGTATGTACAGATGATAAAAAAAAAATTATTGCACGTCATCGACTGTAAAGCACGTGGCAGAAGAAAAGTGTGGCCACGTTTTCACAATTATATTAGTTTAAGCAATTTCATACAAATACTTTCAATTATACTATCAGTATAATATTTAGTAAGAATTGAAATATTTGTTTAAAAATAGCTTTAAGGATTACGATGGCATTGAACATTGAAAAATCGCCTGCGATACGCTCACGCTACGTGGGCTGCCGCCACCTGGCCCCTATCAGACCTTAGCTTAAGTACTCCGCATGTGCAAAAATTGTAGACGGATCTCTTCAGGGCCTTGTATCTTGTATCGAAATTTAAACCTTTTAATTATTGGAGGAAATTAAGATTTTTATAGGTTTTGAGGTTTTGTGAAATGATGAAGAGGAAATCGTATTAAGGACTTTTCGTCTAATTAATTTTTTTGCTTTAAAAATATCGAAAAAAAAAAGTTTCCAATGTCATTTTTCTAACCCAAAATATTTTGTTTTTTACCTATACATACCTATTTTCATATTTAGCATATTTCAATATATATATATATATATATATATATATATATATATATATATATATATATATATATATATATATATATATATATATATATATATACATATATATATATATATATATATATATATATATATATATATATATATATATATATATATATATATATATATATATATATATATATATATATATATATATATATATATATATATATATATATATATATATATATATATATATATATATATAAATATATCATATTCATATATATCATATATATATATATATATATATCATATTCGTTATATCTCATATGAAACTAACTTTTTGTAGAGAATCAAATTCCCATCGGAATAGCATTTTCTGAATATTAAAAAAAATTTTTGCTTTTTTTCAAGTTTGTTTCGACTATTTTGAATTTCGATTCTCTACAAAAAGTTTCATAAGAAATATATCGAAATTTTGCTTTGTTTACGAGATATATTGAAACAACCAAAAGAGGTGGGTTTTTACCTCAATCTTCAATTTCCACCCTCTAATTTAATAGCACTCCGCGCTTTTTGCATTATTTATAACCAATTGATCGATTCCTGCAATAAAAACCCGGGAACATCTTAATTCCTTATTGCCCTGTTTTTTAAGACATAATCAATAGCCTAATATAATATATATATATATATATATATATATATATATATATATATATATATATATATATATATATATATATATATATATATATATATATATATATATATATATATATATATATATATATATATATATTATAATATATATATATATATATATATATATATATATATATATATATATATATATATATATATATATATATTATAATTAATTAGACGAAAAGTCCTTAATACGATTTCCTCTTCATCATTTCACAAAACCTCAAAACCTATAAAAATCTTAATTTCCTCCAATAATTAAAAGGTTTAAATTTCGATACAAGATACAAGGTCCTGAAGAGATCCGTCTACAATTTTTGCACATGCGGAGTACTTAAGCTAAGGTCTGATAGGGGCCAGGTGGCGGCAGCCCACGTAGCGTGAGCGTATCGCAGGCGATTTTTCAATGTTCAATGCCATCGTAATCCTTAAAGCTATTTTTAAACAAATATTTCAATTCTTACTAAATATTATACTGATAGTATAATTGAAAGTATTTGTATGAAATTGCTTAAACTAATATAATTGTGAAAACGTGGCCACACTTTTCTTCTGCCACGTGCTTTACAGTCGATGACGTGCAATAATTTTGTTTTTTTTATCATCTGTACATACAAATTTACCAATTAATTCTAGCTAGCAATCTTAACGTAAAGCTTCACTTTTCGCGATGCTTCACTTAAAGTTTGACTTTTAAGCTTAAGATTGTCAAGAACTGGTTGTAAAACATGGATTTTATCTATCGGTTCTCCTATAAAACCGGCCCTAAATAAACTAAGTGAATACTCTCACAATAAAAACAAGAGCCTACTCTTCTGCTATATATTGTTTTATTTTTGTGACCTGACCTTGAACGTTGCGTTAAAAACGCATCAGCAGGATACGAATTCCCGTTTCCAAGCCCACTTAACCAGAGTATAGGACAAGATTTAAATTATGGAAATGCTTAATTGTATAGGAAACTCGATACGATCTCCCATCTACATTCGTTAGCTACGTTTAACGTAATTAATTGAATCTTATGCCGACTATTGATATCATGTAAATAATTTTTAATTCTACTTAATAGGTTAGCCAATGCACCTGCGATCTGTTGTCCGTACACCGATTTGTAAATTAATTTTAATATTCTAAATTGTGATATACTATGATTACAAGACGATCGCAAGACAGTAAACTAATTATAATATTCAAGGGACGCTATTGTCAGATTCATATGATGATATTAAACAATTATTATTACCCAAATTTTCTTGCATTTAGGTATGTTACAAGAAATGCATTTATGTTAAAGTTGTACTGCTTGACCAAGCTCAGCTTATCCGCGAAATGCGTAGGTGAAGAGGGATAGAGAGAGAGAGAGAGAGTTGCAGTTTTCTCCTCTGTCGTCGTATACGAAGAGCAGTGGCGCTACCAGAAAATATTCTTGTGGCGGGGTCTCCCAGTCAAATTTTATGTTCGATGCAGTAGCATCATAATATGATATTATTACATAAAACAAAAATTGAATAGTGTGTGCATGTGCGTTAAGATCTACAAAACGGCGAAAAAGGTATATGAAACAAAAAATAATAATACAGGTATGATTTCTTGTTGGCTTCTGACTATTTTTGCTGACTAGCCCCTCGGCCCATCCTCTTTTGGGCTTTGGGCTATAAGTGCTGTAAGACTGAACGGAGAGGATATTGGCGCTCATTTTAGATAATATATTCCAGATGACAGATATAACTGCCGCTCGTTTTACATTTTTATGCGATAGTTCTCTACAGATTCATTCTAGAAAATAATCAGTCCATTCTTCATCAACTGAAAGGACTTGTTTGGTATATAAATGAGTCCAAATGGACCAGTACTTAGGCGCAGGCATATGTATCTGGACAAGCTCTCAGGGTAGAATGACATTTGTCTCGGAAAAGTACGCTTCAGTATTTCAAACTAAGATACTTTCTATCTATCTAGGCGCTCAAGAAAATATGCATAAAACTCCATAGTAGGCATAAGATCACTAGAGCCCGGAAACTATTTGACTCCCTTGATAAAGGCCGATAAGAGAATCGCCGCATGTGTTAGGTCAGAATCAAAAGTGTCCCATCCCTCGTAACCAAACTCCGCGATTGCGCACTTTTCCGCACTTTTTCGCAACGTATTAAGAGGGTTCCGGTGTCATGACACCCGACTCCTTTAAAATGCGATGTTGGAATCAGAAGTTCCATCAGTTGTAACCATTTCAAATTTTCGTGGGCAAAACATGTATGCAATTTACTATTATTTCTTTAAAAGAGACATTGAAATTATATACAGTGTCGTAAGAATACAAATATATATATCCGATTGAGGCAGCTGAACGACCTCGTGCCCGTACGTTTACGTCCTATATTAAACAACGATTTCTTCACGAAAAATTGCTTAATGCACTATGAAAAAGCTTTCTGCCTATTATACTTTTTAATGTATAAGTTAGTTAGAACGGCTGCTACGCGTTAATAAGTGAATGTCTTGTATCTCGGCTTCTATTGGTCCTACACTACAGTAAACATTTTGTTCTAAATTCAAATAAATTATTATTCATAATCATATTATTCATTATCATAATTCATAATCAATAGTCATACAGGCGAAAAAGCAAAAAAATAAAAAAATCGAAATTTTTGCTTTTTTTCAAGTTTGTTTCGACTATTTTGAATTTCGATTCTCTACAAAAAGTTTCATAAGAAATATATCGAAATTTTGCTTTGTTTACGAGATATATTGAAACAACCAAAAGAGGTGGGTTTTTACCTCAATCTTCAATTTCCACCCTCTAATTTAATAGCACTCCGCGCTTTTTTCATTATTTATAACCAATTGATCGATTCCTGCAATAAAAACCCGGGAACATCTTAATTCCTTATTGCCCTGTTTTTTAAGACATAATCAATAGCCTAATATAAATATATATATATATATATATATATATATATATATATATATATATATATATATATATATATATATATATATATATATATATATATATATATATATATATATATATATATATATATATATATATATATATATATATATATATATATATATATATATATATATATATATATATATATATATATATATATATATATATATAATATATATATATATATATATATATATATATATATATATATAATATATATATATATATATATATATATATATATATATATATATATATATATACATATATATATATATATATATATATATATTATATATATATATATATATATATATATATATATATATATATATATTATATATATATATATATATATATATATAATATATATATATATATATATATATATATATATATATATATATATATATGTGTGTGTGTGTGTATATATATATATACAGGGTGAGTCAGTTTTTTGTAGACAAACTTTAACAGGGGATAGAGCGCACGTTTTTAAAAAGAAAAGTGCCTATAAATATATGGCCGATCTAGCTTCCTAAGGAAGATACAAGGTGTTAAAGTTTCATTTTTTTTTACATTAATGTGTAATATTTTCTGAACGGAATGATATATTCACTAAATATTTTACACATATCTTAACCTGCATAGGATCAACATGTTGTATTGTTCCTGTCGAAAATACTATAGTGGATGTTACTTTTTTCGGGTACTTCGGATATTCTGCATAATGGAACTTTTTTTTCGTACGCCACTGACATTATCTGATATATATTTCTAAAATAACGGCCCCTTAGTAACAATTTTGATCTCTTGTAATTTTGCTCTAACTACGACAGTTTTAGAGATATTGGCCGTTGTAAGTTCTATTATGCAGAATAGTCGAAGTAAGAAAAAAGTAACATCCACTATAGTATTTTCGACAGGAACAATACAACATGTTGATCCTATGCAGGTTAAGATATGTGTAAAATATTTAGTGAATATATCATTCCGTTCAGAAAATATTACACATTAATGTAAAAAAAAATTAAATTTTAACACCCTGTATCTTCCTTAGGAAGCTAGATCAGCCATATCTTTATAGGCACTTTTCTTTTTAAAAACGTGCGTTCTATCCCCTGTTAAAGTTTGTCTACAAAAAACTGATTCACCCTGTATATATATATATATATATATTTTTTTGCTAATATATATATATATATATATATATATATATATATATATATATATATATATATATATATATATATATATATATATATATATATATATATATATATATATATATATATATATATATATATATATATATATATATATTGATAGGTAGGTATGTTTGTAGCTACGAATACTTTTATCATATATTTTTTTATAAATAAATTGAATTACCTGTTTTGGTTTACACTATGAGCTGAGATACTCATTAGCAAAGAATACATAAAATGGTATTTTGAAGCTCAATAATGCCTCTATTTAAAACGTGGTGCTGCGCTCTATCGGCTTTATCACAAAGCAGCAAACCGGGTGAAGCCGATATCATTCCACTGAGAGCTTGCACTAAGGAAAATTATAATCCATAGTGTATGATTGCAATAGCTGCCGCCGGATGGAATCTAACTACATTTCTAAGCAATATAAAAATAAGGAATTTAAAAATATCTACTTATCACCTGATAGAAATTCGCTGAATTTTAAACGTAAGTAGGCAAATATATATATTTTAACCGTGATGGGTATTAATTTCCATGATTTTTGGTATTGATTCGTAATTCCAACTCTCAGATTTGCTCCAATTCCAAACCTAGTTTTAAATCTGAATAACCCAATAATTAATATGTTTGCAGGTTTCGCATAAAGTAGAGGCTGGCATGATATGGGATTTTACCTGAGATTGGCGAAAATATCGCCTTTCGTTGTACTCATAACCGTTGATGAAGAATTCGTTCACTCAACGCCATAACGCAATGCGATATTTTCGCCGACAGTCAGAAAGAAAATCAATTTAATGGGCATCAAGTCCCACTGTAATTTAATATAAACCAGCAGATAGGAGCCTTCATTGTATTACTCTTATGAAAAATATCAGAAACGCTGCTATTTTTGAGATT